>VZDJ01000049.1:5092166-5217283 GCA_008694505.1 Cyanoderma ruficeps | reverse complement strand
TTTTTTTTTTTTTTTTTGCCTTTTTAAACAGCAAGGGAACACTATCTCAATTGTATTTACAGATGCTGGAGAAGGAAGCAAAGACTTTTGTGGGGTGTTTTGGAGCCACAATTCCATGCACTCACATGACTCTTGGATTGAAGCATTAAGTGGCCTCACGTTGGAAGCACTTGCGCAAGAGAGACATCAAAAGTTGCTCCTGGCTCTACCCACGGCTTGCACAAAAAGATGTGTTTGGCCCTCAGTTGTGGCAAAAGAGAGCAGCAGCAGCAATCAGCACAGGCAGCCAGTGTAACACATTATCCTTTCAAACAGGAGACTGCTGGCAAGGTGACCTTTGGGCTCCCAAGCTCCCGTCTCCCTCCTGGCTCACCCAAATCCTGCCCTGCTCTGTGGCCCAGCCTCGAGGGCACGTGCACAGAAAGGGATTTTGAGAACATCAATCGATCAGCAGGAGGAACACATGGTTTAAAAAGGCACATCTGGATTAACGTGGATGAAAGTGCCTGAACAAATCAGCTGCATTGGTTCAAAGGTCAGGTGATTAACAATATGCTGTTTCAAGAGCAGGCAGGGAAACACTCTACCAAAAAGCTGATTTCCAAGATGAGTCCTTGACTTACAGCTATGCTCCAAGGATTATTCTTTCTCCAGGAAAGTTTTGGAAAACTTACTAATCTTGGCAAGGGCATTAATTTCCAAGATGAAAATTTTGCGTGTAATTTTTTATTTTTTTTAACCTGGCCAAAAATCAGCTTTCAAAGAAAAAAAATGTATGGGAAAAAATGTCAGTCAGCTCCATAAATAATTGCTACAACTCATCCTAAAGCTAGGAGTGTTAACCTTGATGTCCTTTATCACTGTCTAACAGTAGCAGCAATTTTTTTGTGATTTCTGCAGGGTCCTTTATTCTATACTTTCTGGCAAGAAAAATACATGCAGCCCCTGACAGAACCCCTGAAAGAATGGCTTTATTTATGCCTTCCAGGTGACACTGCCAGATGGTAAAATATCAGGCAAAGTACAGGCACAGAAGTGCCTGTACGCTGTGTAGGGCTATCACAGAACCAGGACAGAGAAACCATCTCCTTTCCTGAGACTCACAAGAAAAGTAAGAATTCCAGAAGTTCCACTTTGAGGTGGTTCCAGGCTCAAACACAGCACAGTGACAACACACAAAGAAACCCCCAAACCACAGAACCCCCAGGCTCCACGATCCTCCTTGCTGATGCTCAGGTCAAGGTCAGCCTTGACATTTTAAAAACCAGCTGATAAGGTGTAAAGCAAAGTCTGCACAAGGCATTAAAGCAAAATTTGAAAAGGACACAGCGACATATTGAAAGGAAATTGAGCCACAGAATCCCCCAGTAAAACACGGTCGGACCCACACGCCGTACACTCCAAACAATATGCCATTAAGTGCAATAAATCCAAACAACACCCTGGAGATCTGTTTGGAAGATCCGAATATATATTGGGGATATAGTATGGAAGGCTGTTTTTAACAGAGCATCTATTCTATTGCAAGTTGTTGATGTTAACTGTTTCTCGAAAGACCCAATATACTAATGCAGTTTATTTACATGGCAGAGAACAAAACTTCATGTATCACCTTCCCTCTGCCTTTCTTTGATTAGATTGCCTCACTTTAATTACTAAATTCTGTTAAAAGACTTTCCACACAGATGTAATTTCATGCAGGTGTTACCTGGTGTAATGAAACCAGATGTTTCCAAATGCTCCCTCATTTGAGATGTGTGTGCTGCAATAGCCTGATTTGTATATCCATCAGTTCAAACTGGAAAAAAATGTGTCTGAGGGTGATAACTGAGATCAGACTGTGAGGACAGAATGGGTAATGCCACCTGTTGTCTCCTTTTCCATACAGAAGTCTTCCACTTGTACTTTTAAATATCTTCCCCTAACGTTCCTATTTTGATTAATCCTGCAGGTCCTTTTGCAGAGCATATAGGAGCTCAGTGTACAGAGACATGGATGTACACGTGGAAAAGGCACCTCTGTTCTTCAGTGAGCACAACCTTTTCAACATTACAGCATTTCAACATCATGTACTTCATACAATCTGTGAAGCTTTCCAGCTAACTTCTACCATGGGCCTGAAACTTCTTGACTGGCTGTGGAAGGAAGCAAAATATGTTTATTGAGGTATATCAGTATCAATTAAAACAAAACAAACCAAAGCAACCTCAAAACTTATTTTATTGCCAAAAAAAAAAATCAAAACTTTCATTATTGTAAAGTCATGACTGGCCAAATGACAGGCCAAAGGCTTAAAGTGACAGAAAGAAAAGAAAAGAAGGGCCAATGTGCAGAAACACAGAGAGAGGAATGAAAGGAATGAAGCCCAAATCAAACCTCAATGATAGCAACTCCGAAGGAATTTCTTTAGCACCCAAATTTTTAATCAGTTTCCTGGTAAGCCCAGTTCACCAATCAGATCGTGGTTAGAAAAGCTGTCACACATCAGCCAGCACTGTCACACACTGGGGGAAAAATCCTCACCATCACACAGATGTAAAACCAGGGGAATTAGCACAGAAAGCCTTTGCCAGTTGCAAACTGCCACAAAAGGGTTGTGGTGAAATATTCAGATTTTGACCCAAAAAAGGAGCAAACCCAGCCCCAGTGATTCCAATTGGCCATTCCAACATGAGCCTGAGTCAGAACCCTTTCCCATTTCTCCCCATTGTTCTGTCAAGCCCTGATGCTGCACAGATGACACCAGCCCAACCCTGGGCTCAAGCTCTGAACAATGAAGAACAAAGGGCCTGTGGGCACCAGCAGAAAGTTCAAAAGTAACAGAAAAAAAGCAGTGGCACAAAAGCCTTGCCAGCCAGACAGCTCAAACCGATCAAGACACTCTTTCTGGGGGTTAGTTCTTTCAATATTAAAAAAAAAACAAATAAAGTTGAAAATATTCAGAAATTGTGCTGCCCTCTCCTCCTCTTCCATCTATATTCCCCAGGAAGTTTTAATTCTTTTGCAAAGTGGGCATCATTTGGTAGGCACATGAAGGCAGCTCTGCAAGGTGGGGTCTTGGGCACGAGGATGACACAAGGCTGCACAAACACACACGTGCACACACCCAGAGCCATTTTATATCTGTAGGCTCCAAATCTCTGTCTTTACAACTGCCTTTCTGAATGAATTCATTTTTATTTTGTGTTGTTTTCAGGGTTTTTTTTGAGGGGGGAGGAAAGGGAAGATATAGGCTAGTCAACTAAACTACTGTCTGCCCTCATTATTTCAATTCAGGGACTGACAGTACAAGACTTAATATTACAATAAAGCAAAACTGGTGTCAGCAAAAAAAAAAGTTTCGATGACACACTGATATGGAACACTATGATACACTGGTAAAAACTATGTGAAAACCAGAAACACATAAGACTGCAATTTAATCTTTTTATTTGAAATATAAATATTGTTACTATCAAGTTTGACAGTATAGAAAATGTGTGCCCTGCAGCCTTCTGACAAAACAAAATTTATATTTAAAACTTCCTGAAATAATGCCTTTCATATGTGGAGTTTTGTCACATTGCAGCGGCTCTGAGCCTACCTTATGGTCCTGCACCTTTAATTATTTTATGCCTAGAAGACACATTTTAAATAGAAGAGGCGGGTTACAAGAGTTTTGACAGCTGTGGATGATTAAAATACTGACAACATGCACTATATAAAATTCCCTGAGGTTTTAGCTGGGTACTCACGCGAAAGTTAGCGATTAGATTCCCTCCCCCCCACCAAATCCCACCAGCATGAAATGTTCATTTCACTGGCCTGTTACCCCTTCTCTCTTTAGGCAGAGAGGCAAAAAAAAAAACCCTCTGGTTTTTTTGGTTTTTGTTTTTTTTTTTTTAATATCTCAAGGCCACATACTTGAAAATTGGTCAACAAATTTGATTTAGTAATCTGTTCCCTTTTAACAAATGTGCAGCCAGGTTTCATGACCAGCTGTTCTGTATCAATGCATGAACGGAGGGAAGGGAAACCATTTAAAACATGTGAATGGTTTTAGGTTTTATTTTCATCAAACCTCCTTACAGGAGTATTATAACGCGGTGCTAATTTTCTGCCCTTTTGACCTACATGTTTGGGTTGTGCAAAATATTATATTATGAGAGAATAAGAGTGCTCCCCAGTTCAGAAAAAAAACCTAAAGTGCATTCTTAGCCTTAGCTCTGGCAGCTGCCTCCTGACTGCATACACTTGAGTTATAAGTTTTGGATAAACTGGGATCCTACCCCTCAAGTTCTTAGAATTAAAAGCTGCATATGAAATAATATTAATTACACTGACCTTGAGCTGTGGCTACAGCTATGTCAGTCTGTCCCTCTCTTCTAGTTAAGGGGTCAAAGAAATTCTAGAAATGAATCACCTCCAAAAAATACATAAGTAATTGCAGAGTCAGACTATGTGGATGTGGGCATAAATTATTGGCTATTTTTATTACCTTTAATTCATTTTAAGTTGTTTAGACACTTCTAAATGCAAGAAAAGACAACGAAGAAAATCTTATCACTGAAAGAGCAGACTTATCATTTGGACATTCCTTGTAGCCCCAGAAGACAAGGCAAAGATGGATTTGGGATAAACCATTTTCCACCCTGATGGTGGGAAAGCATCTCCTCCTTCAGTCCCATGAAGATCTCTGGCAGAGGTGAAGTTTAAGGATGGATGGGAAGGAAAACATTCAGTACTAAATAAATTCTCTAAATAAGGCGTAAATGATCCAGAGATATTGCAAGTCAGAAAGAAAAAGCAACACTAATGCTGGTGTCATGGAAAACGCAGAAAGACACCCCAAAGTTCCACACCACACAGGGAAATGGGGTGCAAAAAAAGGACAAGGTTCTTCTCCCTACAGAGCAACCAGTGCAGGTTATCGAAGCAGAAGCAAAATTACAGAAGTGAACAGCAAAAATAGTTGAAGTATTTGACTAAAGAAGTACAAGGACATAATAAAAATTTCCCAGATATTCAACCAAGGCAGAAAACACTCCTTTTATTCATCAATAATGTTTGATACATCTTTTTCTATGTAGAAATAATGAGAGACCATCCTTTCCTTGAAAAATCAGAAATCCACCAGTTACATACTGCAGGAATTACCCACAGCAACAGAACTTCATACAACACTTCACTTCCTAGGAAAACATTACTAATTCCAAAGTGCATCTGGAAATGACACCCATAAACAAGTGCCTTCATCCCTGTGCCCTGAGGATTTTTCAGACAAGCAAATAGGGCTGCCTTCTGCCTGTTCTGCAAGTGCTTTTAAAAAAATAATCATGGAATATTCAGAGCATCCTCATCATCCCACCCTTGGGAAAATGAGTTATCAAAAACGCTGGAATGCAATCTGTGTCAAAGGAGATGTGACATCAGTTGCCCTGGCCACCTGCTTTTTGTTGTTTTTCACGTTCTCAGTGAAGCAAAAGAATGAAATACATAACCTGGAGTCCTTGTCTTCAAATCTTCATTGCTATATATGGGATATTGCTGAGTGTTTTATGGCTGCTGCTGTTTCCTCCACAGACACTGCCCAACACAGAGGTGCAAGCACTGGTCTGTAAAACACAGTGACCATCGGAGCAGTTCAGCCACACAGCTCAGCTCTTTCTGGCCTCCCGTCCATCACACTGTCCATTGCTGGTTCAATCATCACTTTCCAGCTGGTTTTGGGCTTTCACAAGGCACAGCTCCTCACCCACACGCTGATCTGTTCAGGGTCTGCCTCTCATCTTTCTTAGCACAAGTAGTTACAGCTTAGTATTTTTGTATTCAATTATGAGGAAAGATGAGGATGAAATGGGAAACAAAAAAGTGACAGGTAGAATTATGGAACAAAATGGTATTGTACGTTTGCTTGATGCTAATTGGTTTTCTTAACTGTTTAAAATACGTAGCACAGCATAAAATAACAGCAGTAGTGGTCTGCTAGCCATTTTTGACATGTTTTTAGTCGATTTAATCAACTTTGTGGCAGTTCTAATGCATTTTGGCTGCTGAGGATCTCAACAGACACACCACAGATGACCTCAGTGGCAGAGAGAATGGGGGATGAAAGAGCAAACAAATGCTTTCATGAAAGACAAAATGAGAAGTTTTGGATTTAGTGAGATTTCCTTTTTTTTCTTTAGTATACATATTGGCAATATTTAACTGCTCAATAAACGAGCTAAAGGTTCAGCACTCCTGACCACCACCATTACCAGGAATTTATATTTCCTTTCATGTGTTTCTGCTCATTGTTATTGATAGAAACTTTTAAAGTCAGCTCAGCTGCAACTGCAGACAGGTCACTGCCAAGGAGCAAGTGGAAATGAGAACAGCCAAGGGACACCACACCAAAGTCACATCCTACAACTCAGTAATTTCTCAGTGCACCTTGTCTGGGTATGTTTTTTAGAATAAAGAGTGACCAAAAGCTGTAAAAATCTGCACACCCTAAAAATTATGATGTTAATGTCGTTCTGCTGCTCATTTCAGTACTAGAAGTTGCAGAGGGTAAGGAGGTGGGGGAAGAAAGAGAACAAACTTTTAAATGACCATAGACACCTAACCATGTTTTCAGTCTAGGCTTCAGAAGCAATCTGGGTAATAATCTTAATATCAACATTTTCTCTGGAGTATGATATTATGAAATAAAAGACATAATCCCAATAATACCTATCAGCTTCTTTGGAACTTTGTGAGACTCATCTCATTCACAGTCAAGAGCACTCTCAGATCCAGGCAGCCAACTGCTGTGGAAAAGCAAGGTACAGTTAAAATTGAGCACTTTGGGCTTAATTTATGTTCCCAGCTACAGCTTTTGGGATGCTGTACATTAGCTGTATATATGCTTTTACATATTTCTAAGAAAAATGGTCCTCAGAAGATGATGAATAGCATGGCTTACCAGAAAATATATGACAGGTTCTAAAAATGGTACATTTTTAAATTGGTATAGATATTTATACTTGCTCTGATCCTCTGAGATGTATATTGAAATTTGTAATGTAAACAGCAAAGGGCATTCCAAGACAAGCAAATTAAAATGAATTCTGCATCATTCTCTCCTGTCCTATTATTGTAACTTCTCAGGAGACCTACAAAAATTTGTATGTGAACTAAAAATGTATGTAAATCTAGTAAAAGTTACTTTAGAAAACCCTAATCTTTTATTAGATCACAGTGTAACTGATGTTTAAAATAAGAAGTTAGGGCTATTATCACAATATATAAACAGAGTCTGTGATAGACTATCACTAGCCTGCTGGGTCTTTATAACATTTTACATCGTGCCTTCCTACATATATTAAAATGTATATATCACCATCAATTCAGGATGAAAGAACTTTATTTTTTTTTTAGAAACTAATATCATCCCCATCTCTAAGAAAGAGCTATTTATCACCATCTAATAAAACCACTGCTCATTCTTAGTCTCTTGGCAGTAGCTTTTACTCTTTCCTCCTGGGCTGCTGTCCTCAGGTAATAACCTGGGCCTGGGTAGGACCTCCCCAGCCTTGGAATTGTTAGTAGTGCCAGACCCCCCTAACATCTGTCTACCCTGCTCTGGAAACCCTCTGATGAAGTCTGCATCATTACTCAATTCCCCTTGTGGTTAGAAACTTTTCCTCCCAGTCATCCTAATGCATCTTGGCTGAAAATTAAATTGGTTTCTTTTGAATTCCCTCAAGTGGAGGGAGAACAATAAGCACCAGCCTTTGCGTAACTTTCTCATTTTGGAAAGACCATCACGATGATTTCTCTGTAGGTTTATCAGTTCCCACAACTTTTCTTCATAGATCATGTTCTATAAAATTCAGATTTTCCTGTCACCCTCCACTCAATTTAATATGCTTTCTTGATATGTAAAATATGGTGCCTGGTGTAGTTCTTTAGCTGTGCACATTCCACTGCAATTTTTTTTTTTTCCACAAGGACATTATGTGTGACAAAACCAAAAGCTGAAATCAGGACAATTCAGCAACATCTTACTCCTTTCCCCAGGCTAGTTATTCATTCAGAGAATGAAATCAGATGGATTTGCTGAGAACAAATCGCTTCAATCTTACATTATCTTTTACAACCCTCTTATCATCTGGATAGTTAGAAAGATATATATATTTTTAAGACTTGTTCCAGTGTCTTTTCAGGAATAATGATTGGGCTGACTACTTTATGAATTCCAGAACCCTTGTTTTCCTCCTTTGAAAAAGGTACATAGAACACTTACACTTTTTTTTATGATTATGGCTTCCCTCATCCTCTAAATTGTCAGAATGTAATTTGGTGTTTGCTGAACAGAAACCCATACTGGTGTTTCATTCCTATGAAATTGAATGAATGATGGACTTACTCTAAGAAACTCATAGAGAGAGAGCTAAAAAGCTAAAAATTCAAAATGAATATACAGAAGCCATCCAGCTCCCTACTCCAAGCCAATCTATAGGTGAAGGTCCCCACTGCAGGTCAGGCAGTACCCACAGACTTGGTGATACCCAGCTCTGTTTCCTGTCTTTGTGCACTCAAGAATGAGCAAATTCATGGAGCTGAATTCCCATAAAAATAAGTATAGGGGGAAAAGATGCTCCTGAAGATGCCAGAGTGTGCAGCTTCAAGGGATTGGAGAGCTCAGTGGTACCTTCCAGCAGCTGATGGTTATTAGGTGGGTTTTCCTAAAAGGTGGTATTTCACCAAATCAGTAAGAGGATTTATTGGTTTATTGGAAAGAAAAAAGGGAAGAATTCCAAGCTGAGGAATACCAGCAGAGTCCAGATGTCCAAAAGCTTTGATTTGGGGCTTTTATGCTTATTACTGTAGCATTTCAAGATGTTTTCTTCTATCCAACACATCTCTTGCACCAGTTTCCCAGCCTGGTTGCTCCTCGAGTGCACAGCATATCATTCTCACTGTCGTTTGACTATTGTAAATACACATCACCTCTAAATAAACTCATAAGCACTCAAAAACTGGTACATATGACAGCTCTTCAGAGCCCTTAAATTTGTAAACACAATAATAGAAACAACCATTCACAAGCTACGGATCACTCCTGAGGTGGAATGCAGAGGCTGCCAGAAAAAAATAACGCAAATGCCATTTCTGAGTTGCAAGGGAATTACCTTCCTCTGTTCTCCCCCCAGTATCACCCTGCCAGTCCTTCACAAGTCACACCTCAGTCAACACAGCTGTCACTCCTTCTGTGTCCCAAGGAACAGGAGAGAGACATGAGAACCAGAGCCAGGGAGCTGGTTCCAGCCTTGCCACCACTTCCCCTCCGTGTTTCTAGCATCGGGATGGAAACATCGCCGCAGTTACAAGTTTCCACGTGAGTAAGGTGGCTGCAGGATGGGTTACAGCTTTTTGCTTAGTTGAAGGGAAATTTTAGTAGTGGAAGGCAGCAAATTGAAACCCTTAGCAAGCATTAAATGCCTTTAGGAAGAAATTGCTGTCTTTGTGAGCTGCCCCACCTGAAGAGCCGTCAAGTACCACGAGGTAAAGAAGTCTTTATGAGGCCAATTCACGTGTTATGTCACTTGTGCACTAAAGACACTGTTATCTCCTTAAATTATGGAAAGGAGGAGGATATTTTCAGTAATTGTTGGCTACTTGGGCCACTGAAAGAATGTTTCTTTGGGTACAACAAATTCTGTTTGTGGTTTCAGAGACCCCTGCCAATATTTCAATAATATATACATTACGAACTGCTACAGCTGGCAAGGTGTACCTGTGTTGTCTATTCCAGGGAAGGATTTTGCTGCCTATTCAAAATGAATAGATTCAGAAGTGGAATCCAGCATGGAAAATGAAGGAAGGTCACGGGAAGGGTAATATTTATGGAAGATTGAGCATTTTAGTGTGCTACTGGCTTCAGGGTCTGCACTCCCTAAAAATACGGGGGTTTGTGCACTGGATGCTGAGCAGACAGAGCATAAGCATTTGTCTGAACCTTCACAAACAGGCAGTTGCTTAGTATTCAACTGAGAAAACAAAAGGAACTTGCACATTTTATGCTGCTCCAGAGCAGAAATATTTTACCCAAATAAGCAACCCAGTGAGGGCTTTTCAATCGGCAAGAGCAAAGCGCTCTGAAACACACCTTGGTGTTGGCACTCCTATGGCAGAGGAATCCTTCTGGAATGTCTCTCAGCGTTGGGGGATGGCATGGAACAAGTGCCTGGAGAGCTGTGAGACAGTTCTAAAGGATGGATTGAGGGCACCAGAGGGTTGTAAGATGGGTCTGAGGGTCTGATAGAGACATGGGGGCAGGTACTTGATAACGTTCAAGAATTTCCAAGCACAATTAAGATGCAAAAAACCCCATGAGGATTAACACTCCATGGCTGAATTCATTTTCTGGAAATACATGAGTACTGGTAAGCTGAAGAATGTGGGAGAACTATGCAGTGCCAACAGCTACCTGGTTCAAATGTGTAAATCTAACAGAACCACAAAAAACTCTTATCCTGGTGTGACCAACCATTCATTGAACCAATGTTTGTGGCCTGAGCATACCCAACCTGTAAACAACACTAACTTTCCATGTTGGTAGTCAAATGTGTGTGCTCAAAGACTGAATGGACATGAATGCTACACAACAGAAGCTCTTTTCTACACCTACAGAGCCATTTTGTTAGAAAAGATGGTGAAAATAAAAAGTCCTGTAAATAAAGAAATATGGAAAACTGTCCTTACTAGGAACCAGAAGAAAATAATTTTCAGAGTTTCCAATTATCAGTCTTTACGCATTAAAGTCAGGGGTGGGAGGACACACGGGAAGCAGAACAACAAAGTGAAAACAGTGGCCCTAAAAACAGCCTTGCAGATTGCAGCAAGGAAACCCATGGATTGGGTAAGAATGAGAAGGAATTGAAGCACTTTTCTTCTTCACACCGCAGTGCTTTGGGTCCCTGATGCAATGAGCACTACATCCATGCTCTTCCACACCCTTCTAAAGATCGAGGCTTCCCCCAGGAACATTTTTAGGATGACAGTGGCCAAAAAATAAAAACAATTTACATATTTGCTCAATGGCTCTTCCAGAGTTCCTACTAATGCCAGTTAATCACAAGTGGACTATACCCTGTATTTCTTAACCCAAACTTGGAATTGATTTTTCCCTTGATTAATTCAATGACCAGACTTGAATTCGCTTTAGTTGGAACATATTGGACCTCTGACTCCTCAGACTCATTTTCATGTGCCTGGGAGCAAAATTCCAGTTATACATCTATATTCACTCTGCAGCCCCTCTTTCCATATGAGGCATAACTTTGCTCACTTCCACAAACCTCCCTGAGCAAGAAATGAGCAGTGCTCCAAGGTTCAAGGATATACAAGCAGGTCCTGCCCCCTGCTCTGTTTCTATGCACTTTTTTTTTTTTTCCTGCGGTATATAAAGTGACTTACAGGAAGCTACCAGTAGTGGAAAGTTGTAATTCATTGGAAAAGAACCTGTGTTTTAAGGAACAGGCACCTTCTTACTGGATCTTAAATAATATATCACATAATGCAATTATTCTATGTCTCCTGGTCATCACATGGTCTTGGGGAAATCAGAGTCAGATTTTTAATATTGAGTATGTAAGGGTCCTATGGAATTACTATAGAGAACTATTCTTGCCTGCATAACCAAACCCCTCCCCAGAACAAGCAATTTTTAAAAATTGTTCTCCATCCTCCATTTCACACATACAGACATAAAAATAAAATGCAATGAACATTCTTTGGGATGGTTGCTTACCCAAAACATATCAGACAATTACACGGTATGCTGTTTTAATTACAAACTCTCCCTCTCAACAGGTCCCATTTGAAATGTGTGACACTCCTCTGTACCCCATGGCTGGAGCAGAGTTGTATTACAATCACATCTCCAGTCAAAGAACATTGCCATTTTTTCCTAGATCAGACACCTGCTATCAATTTGAATGGTATCTGATTGAATATTTGTGCAGGAAGGACAAGAATCAATTATTCATGAGTACTAAACAATAGACTGTATAAACACAGTTCATGAACCTGAATCCTTTACAACCCAGCTTATCTTCGATACATTTATAAGGGCAGTCACATCTTTTAAACAACTGACATATTTAAGGCCTCCCAAAAAGGGGGAGGGATAAAAGAAGAAACGTATTTTTGTTAAAGAAAATGTAAGGTGTTTTGGATTAGGTGGAGTTTCTGTTATTTTGCTTATAAAAGCGGTAATATTTAACTGTTTAACTAAATTTAACTAAATATCTCATGTGACAGACATTTCCCTGAGACTCCCAGCTCACATTCTGCTGAACCAGGTCATTTGGGTAATTTAACTGAACACAAAAATATATGCAACTATTGCGTTCTTACCCATGAGTCTTGTGTGGGTTTTGGACTCCTACCTGTTCTTGGCAATTTAGTGGAACAAAACATTTTGAGGTTCTCCTGTCACTGCATCTTCTCCATTGCAGGAACCTGTGTTGTTTCCCTGGCAGCTTCATCACTTTTAGGTTTCCAGCACAGTTCAATTAAGCTCTGCAGTGCTGATCTGGTTGGATTCATGCCAGCTGAAATCCTGCACCTCGGTGTCTCAGCTCGTGGCTGATGTCAGATGGGGGAAAGCCTGATCCACACGTCCAGGAAAAATGCAATCCTGACATCATGGTGGAATGATACAGTAGAGACCAGTAAATAATTCATTCTGTTAAAAAAACTTCTTCCCTCCAAACAAGGCTGTTAATGTTGCTGTCATGTTTAATACATTTTTATGTACACTGTTTTTATTTTCTGGGCTGGTTTTGCCTGGAGTCGAGTTAGTTTTCTTCATAATAGCTGGTATGGGCTGTGTTTTGGACTTGTGCTGAAAACAGTTTAGATAATTCAGGGGTGTTTTTTGTTGTTTCTGAGCAGAACTTACACAGAGTCAAGGTCTTTTCTGCTCCTCACCCCACCAGCGAGGAGACTGAGTGGGGTACAAGGGATTGTGAGGGGACACAGCTGGAACAGCTGATCCCAACTGACCCAAGGGATATTCCAAGTCATTTGGAAACATACTCCAGCATATAAAACTGAGGGAAGAAGGAAGAGGGGATGTTTGGTGTTCTGACATTTGTTTTCCCAAGACACTGTTACACACGATGGAGCCTTGCTTTCCTGGGAATGGCTGGAGACCTGCTTGCCATGGGATGTGGTGAATTAATTCCTTGTTTTGCTTTGCTTGTTTGTGTGGCTTTCTCTTTACCTATTAAAATTATCTCAACCCACAATATTTCACTCTTTTATTCTTCCAATTCTCTTCCCCATTCCACTGATGGGGAAGAGGGAAAGACCAGTTGTGTGATGTTTATTTGCCAGCTGGGGTTAAAACACAACATTTTCTTATGGCAGTGGTTTCTATTTCAATGTTTAAAGCATGTGACATTCTGGAATTACAACATCCCTTTTGAAAGTTCCAAGATTCCAGCTTCTAATGGTGAGTGCCTGAACTTTCATGAAATACAATTTGATTTAAAAATCAATCCTTCGATTGAGTTTAAAAAGGCACCTAGTGCTGTTTATTTGTTTTTATGGAAAATAATACAGGCAATTAATTTCTTTCCTACCTTAAGTGTCTGAGTTATGAAAGTCTATAATGCAACATGGCATGCTTGATGAATAACAGCTGAGGTGATTTAGTTTAGAGGAAGTGATTGGCAGTTAGTGATTTTGATAAAAACTTGTGTGACATGCAACAGGCACCTCAGCTGTACAGCTGATTCACTGAAAACAAACCCAGAGTGAATAAAATTTCTATCACGTTACGTTTTATGCTGGGGAGTCAGATAGAAGGAGGAGGACGTAATTCTTTCCTAGATATAGTAGCTGCTGCTTTAAGAAAAGAAATGACAAGGTTGTGGGTTCTCCCTCTGCCATGCACCTCCTTCATAAATTTTAGCATTAAATTATAAATAAAACATGTGAGGACTCAGCTCAATGAGAAATATGTCTGGACTTTGGCACTGTTAAGGTCTGCACAAATCCATACAAGCTGCTTAACATTGATTTTCTTTGGCGTCTTTCGCAGCCCTATGTGGGCTTCGCAGTGGAAAAGGCAGACATGTCTTTTATTGTATCAGGCCCTTTGCCATTAATTACAGACATGCCTTTCCTTAATGACTGGGCACAACAGGCCTGTTGATCCCCTGGCTGGATCACCAGAGGATGGGATCAACAGCACAGATGAGGACTGTGGACCATTTGCCATCCCTGGCCTCCCTCCTCTCCCCATCCTCTTTGCTCTTTGCCAATGGGAAGCTGGGGCCAGGACCCCAATGGGCCAAATTTTCCTCGTTCTCCTCTCCTTCTGCACCAGTTTATTCAAAGCAAAAATAAGCCAACGCACGTCTCCACTCACCTTCAAGCAGAGGTCGTTGGGGAAAGCAAGAGGAAAGACTCATCTTTCATACACCTAGAAGTGAAAAACTCCACGGCAAAGCCAATATTAACCTCTCTCTCAATGCGGAGAGCTAACCAAACTGCCTGAGCCCGCAGAACTGAGTGGAAAAGTTGAAAAAACCCCAAGTTTTGCTTGTGGTATTTTCACATCTTCACTCTGGTGCTGGCTAGAAGAGTAAATGATCTTGGTGGTTGGTGCACAGGGCCAGGAGTGAGGAGCCCTGGGCTCTATTCATACCTCTGCTACTGACTCACTGAAGCAAACTGTTTGCACGAAATCCTTGAAAAGCATTTGTTAATTTTGGGAGCCCAATTTTGTTCACAAACATGTGGAGACACGTGGGCACTCAGCATCTACTGCTTTTCATAATGCCAGAGAGTGATTCTGGCACACACTGCATCACTGTCAACCGTCCAGACCAAGATCTGGACCTTCATTCTGCAAGACACAAAACACTCTTCCATCTGAGTCAGAAAGATGAGAGATCCTCCTGTGCCCAAGAAAGATTCTTTCAGAAGATGTAGGAGTTGGCATTGAATCATTACACCAAAAATTACTGGATACATGAGATTGAGCAATCCCTGTTTATCTCACCTGCTAAATGGACATTAAATATGGGTCATAAAAGTCGTTTGACCTCCTGTTCTGGTGTGCCAGAAAACCTGGCAGTTCCTCAAGATAAGATCTTTCTTATCCATCAAAATAAGACATTTCAGAATAACAAAGTTCGCTATAACATTTTAAAGTACCTTAGAAGATGGTTTGATTCAGGTCTGTGAATCTTTCAGTAAATTTTTTTGAAGGATAATTTTAATTTTTTTCAGTATTCCCTTGTGTATGACACATACATTGGATTGCTTTTCATAATAAACCTTTCATATCAATTGCATTCTCCTGGTCAAATTGTGCCTCTTGAGCAAGCACTACTGGAACATGTATCTGATCAGGAAAAACCCATGTTCATGTTAATTTCATGTTTTATTTATTTTTACTTAACTTTGACATGTTTCCTGGAAGATCTATCAATAATGGCCCATCTCCATGATTGGTTCACCCAAATAATGACTGTTGAGCATGTAAAACAAATTGGGCAAGACCCTGCATGAGGAGCAGGAGGTAGAGCTCTCATCAAAATCAATTCTCTCTCAGATATAAAAGGTCACTGATAATTATGCGCATGAATCTAAGAACGAAATTTGCCTCATTGAGTGGTATTACCTCTTCACTTGCAATCACACAGTAAACAGGAAAAAGACAGAATTGACTGAAACATCCTTGCTGTTGTCCTATCAGCTGCACACTCTGTTTCTGTCCACGGCTCACTTTCTGCTGAATTGCCAGCATTCAGCATTTCAAAACCTGATGCATTTTCTTTGCCCAGGGCAGGTTATACATGGCAGGTTTTTCCCCTCAACTGACTTTACAATTCTTTGCTTCCTGGAGTATTTTCCTCCAGATTTATTCAAATCATGTGGGAATTTATTTGCTAATTGAAGAAAAACATGGTGCTTCACTACTAAGGTCTAGATGTGAAGTCCCGAATCTCTTCCTGAATTGCAGAGAAAGGTTTTGTGTTCAGGGGCTCTGCCTGGTCTGTCATGGTGCTAACAGATCCCACATTGTCGTGCTGCAGATCTCCAATGGAATGCCCTCCTCTCCAAGGGACAAAAGTATTTCATCACCTCTACCTCTTTCCACCCTCTGAGCAAATCATTAAAAAAAAAGAAAAGTAAAAAGATGCTATTGCTCCATGAGCAGAACACAATCAATAATATTGTTAGAATTTAATATTGGAGAGAAATATGTTTAGAGAAAACAAGAAATGAGAAAATCTAATCAACCACGTCTTAAAACGCCTGGTGAACGTGTCCCTGGCCTTATGTCCTTTATGGAAATTGTGCTTATACAAGAGATAACTCAGCAATGCAGTCAATAACTGGCAAACTTGATACTTCCAAAGGCTCTAAGGGGGAATGTCAACCAACACTGATGAGCAGCTTTGAACCCCTGGCCTTTCAGATGGAGGCTGACAAGTTAACAGGCTTTTCTTCCTCAGTGGGGAAGAGGGTTTTCATAGCCTGTATTCCTACAAATAAAATGCAATCCAAAAGTGCTGGGCACACGCCACGTTTCTTAAAAGGATAAGATTACCAGTGCCTCTTGATACACTGCGGGATGCCGATGTATGTTTGTACTCTGTGTGGTTTTTCCAGTGCAAAAAAAAAAGGGGACGAAAAAGTCCACGGAATCTCTTATACATCCATCAGGCAGAGAACCAAAATGGAGTCTACTTGTGTTCATTTCTCCTCACTTACTTTTATTTAACTCTGCAATAATGGTCCATCAAAATAGATCAGCATTATCTCTTGAAATTAAAACACTGCTGGATAACAACTGGAGTGGTTTTTCCTTGTGGCTCTGAGAAGGGAGACACCTTCGTTTATTAAACAGCAGCAGAAGCAAACCAAAAAGGATTCTGTTGGTCTGCATAGGCAAAGAGATTAAAGGAGGTCTATTGGTGGCTCAGGTGTTACTGAGGATGAAGTTATGCATTTACTCCTACAGTGTCACAAACTATCAAAATGTCACTGACATACACCTACAGTAAATAAAGGCTTAGAGTCAACAGAACTGTAAAGGCCATGACACCTGGCTGCACTCATCTCTAGTGTAAGGGCAGGATTTTCTATCTATAAATCAGAGCAACCATCCTGAAGCCCCTACAGAAAGACCACTTTGTATTCTGGATTCCAGATTCCTTTGTGTACATCTAACTTGTCTGAGAAATGGCCATCATTCATTGCTTCTACAGGAGAGAAAAGCATTGAGATCAAGAAAAGGGATTATGTTCTTAACCCTCTCAGGCACAGATTCTACAGCTCTTATTTCTCTCTTTTTTCTTAGGTCGTCCTATGTTTCCATAGCTACAAATGTTATTTGTGGTTGGAAATTATGCACTCCCTTTTTATCCCCCTACCCCATAAACATCTATTTGAATTTTAAATTTAATTCTAAGAGTTTGGTGATTCTCTTGGTCGTTGTTCACAAGTACAACATTTCCCTCATGTTCTAACAATTAAATATTTTAAATTTACGAAAACTGAGCAAAAGTGTTGGCTCTGTAATTTTGAGAAGTGGACTTCAGTCAAGCTTGGTATGGAATCCCACAGAATGTGTTCTTCAGCAGCTCTGTTGTTTGTATTGAGATATCTGGTAAAGCCTTTTGGGAAAACATACCACATATCCCTTTAAGGTCCAACCAAAATATCATCTATCCCCTCCTCTGTACAACAGCCTTGCTGAGATAAATAGTTTTGGGGAGGGGGGGGGAAATCTTCCACTGTAAATCATACTAACCAAACACTGCTGGGCCAAGTTCTCTACCCTCTACTCCAGTGAGATACTGTTAGTTCAGCAGGGAGTCTGATTATTGGACAAAATTTAGGAGGTTAAAATTAAGACAACATAACTGCGGTCCTCTAAGAAATTATTCTGTTCTTATTTTCTTGCCTCTCTTTTTCTTGGCACTGGGGGACTTTGGGTCAGAGCTAAACAGCTTATGAACTCATTTCCTAAAATTTTCAGTCTCCCAAAAGCTTGCTTTCCTTGGATTATTTTTAATTCAGTCAATTTGTAACACATATTCAGACGGTATTCTCCACAATATTTTATGATAAATCCCATTCAATTTCATATGTACGGTTGCAAGCTTTATTGCTTAACAAACATTTCATCTACTCTCCCATAATTTATATCTGAATGGGTTTATTATAGACATTGCATTTCATTCATTGTGCAGTTAATTCTGCAACATGCTGCCTGTTTTCTGTATGGCCGCTCTACCATTATGTGCTTTCACTACAATTGAATTTTTCCTTGGGAGCTTTATGAAATGGTTTATGAATATGTAATACAAATTGTATTAACAAGGCAAATGTACTTTTTATTCCTTTTGTGAGCATTTCCAGTCAATGACTAGTAAGAGAACAACCGTAGTAGCACATCTCCCTCAATTCCTATTCACCAAGGCTACCCATGCAATATTATTTTTAAAAGGCTCATCACTTCACAAAAAACAAAGATGTTTAAAAAATCTTGGTTGGTGCTGCAATCTCTCCCTGGAAAAGAACACAAGAAAGCTTTCTAACATGACTTCTTTCTTTGTGGGGACTTCTGTCTTTCTCTTCAGATAAAAGGATATTTGGCAGATGCTATCTTGAAAGGGCCTCCCCCTCTATCACCTCCATTTCAGGCAGTCCATTGCCTTGATTACCATCATGTGTTTGTTTTTCACTAGCGCCCAGAAACACCAATCCTGTTGCATCACATGCCTATTTGCATATTAAATCAGAGGTAATCCTTGCCTAGAGCTGTGATTGACCATACACGTCTAGTGAGACAAGCAGTGGGTATGATCCAAGAATGAGAGGAACAACAGAGTCAGAGAGAGTTGCAGCATATAGAGCATTTCCTGTGGGTTCAACAACTGCTGCAGGGACTATGTCATGTGAAGAGGAGGTGTGGATGATGTTAAATGGCCACACAAATTTTTAAGGGAGCTCCTGGAATGACAGTCAACACATATACTTAGAAAAAAACCCCACCAATGTGTTTCTTTACCTAAATTAGTGTTTCCATTTGATAGAAAGCAATTTGCATACCTAGAGATGAAGGCAGACCCTTGGCTTCTGAGAACACGGGAAGCTTCCAAACAAAGGGAAGTAGAGGCTTATTTTACATCACGACCACCAGAATGTCCTTGTTAACCTCACAGGGGAATTTGCTAATGCACTTTACCTGCTCACACGCTTTCTCTGATTTGAGAACATTTAAAACCCTGATAAAAACTCCTATTAAAGCCCCCATCCTTCCACTCACCATCTTGGCCAGCCCCCTTTCTAGGACAAAGCTGTGTCCAGGCACTGGCTGATGACTAATGGTTTGCCATATGTTCTTACTTACAGCTCAGGGGATTAATTCCTCAGTGACATGATGGGAAGGCTGGAGTCTCCAGCAGGAAATAATGCAGTACTGACAGAAAAATAAAGGAAATGGAAAAAATCTGAATATATTTCTGTTCAACTGTACAGATTACGAGAAGGGACAGTGCGAAAAAGATTGGTGCTGGAATTCTGATTCTTTTGAAGTCTGCCCATGGGCTCAGCAATGTCTGTACTATGTATACTGGGAGGAAAGCAGTGCTTAACAGGGTTGGTTTCCTCCCAGTATTAGATATAACAGAAATACAGCAAGGTGGATTACAGACTAAGGTTTGGCTGGCTTCTGCTTTCAGAACCCCTGACATATGCTTGGAAGAAAATCCCCTGGTGTCATTCTAGATCTCTGGAGTTAGCCTGGATTTGCAGGGAAACCATCAAGAATGAAGAGAAAGTAAAATTTCACATTTCATGAAACTCAGGCACTTGTAGAAGCACTCCTATTTTAGGAAGCTTCTAAAGAAGGGATATTCTGATCTGCCTTGCATATGCAAAGTGGGGTTCAGTACTGGAACACTCAAGCAGTGTTTCAGTACTTGTATTTTTCTAGATTAGATCCGTGGAAGAATTCAGAATTAGCAGTGGGCACTGCTGAGCCATACCCACTCCTTATTAAATTCCTCCAATGACAATTTTACTGGTGTTTTATATTAGCGTTAACAAAGGACCTGAATAAGACGTAAGAAATGTTATATTTTAAATAAAAGTCCAGGTAATGTACCACTGGGGACCTCGGGATCAAATGAGCTTTTATATTTTTATGTAGAATGTAATCACTTTTTTCATTATTGTGGTTGCTGCATTACTGTTATTAAAGAGTTTATTACCCTGTGGGGGATACTGCTCATTGGAATTACGTGCTTGCAGCCCAGCAGAGACAGTGTGGCTTCAACCTCTAATTCATGATACAGCCACAGGACAACAAAATGTCAGTACCCTGGGACTGGTGTGACACACTGGGGGCCCAGCAGAATCCTCCCTGGACCAGGCAGTCAGGGATACATGCAGTTGGAACTGGACAATCATTGCTGTATGATCACCTGATTTGCAGGCCTTTAATACATGCTGGGTTTCTAGCACTCTTCCAGGGAAACTGGCCAAAATAGAGCATGTAGGGAGAGGGCAAATTGGCCAAAAAAAGGAAAGATATTGCAAGAAATGGAAAATTACCTAACGGGCCACTTATCCTTATTCAAACTTTGGAAAACCTTAGAACTTTTCCTTAGGCTGTAACATAGCTATCATTTATTACCAAGGTGACCTTTATCCCTCTCCTGACAGCGCTGTGCTTTCATCAGAAGCATTTTTTGGAGAGCAGCTGATTTATTAGAAGACCCACTGAAGCCCCACTTTAGAAGGATTCCCACTGATTTCTATCAGCAAGCACCACAGTGAACATGACAGACTAAAGGGAAGTACTGGGGCATACTGGCTCCTCACACATCAAATATTTCTTCTTCTACCTCAGCTCCAGCCTGCAGTCAGAAGACTGTCATAGAGGAGGGTGGTTCATTCCACTAGGTTTGAGTTTCTGCACCTCCCACAGTCCCAGGTTAATCACACAGTTAAATATATACATCCAAGAAAGCCAACATTATTACTGCAGTCTCCTCCTTGGGACTCCTGTGATGTTTAAGAATTGCTGGTGCTATTCCTCAGTGTTCCACTTGTTTTCGAGGGGGGCAGATATATACATGTGATATATTAGCACTGGAATGCAAAACATTAAAGACAAGTCTGCTAAGTGTGTCCATCTCATTACTGAGACAAAGAAGGAATCTCTTTGAGGAAGTCGGACAGGAATGTTTTATCCAACCATCTTAAGGAATGCAAGTGATCCATACTGCCCAAAAGATGACAGAATAAATAGATCTCTCTCCTTGATCTCATGATTAGAAAAATCACCTTGCTTAATTTTCTATGACAAACTGTTAAATAAATACCTGTCCTAAGCACAGGAGAAAAATGATTCCTCAGCTCCACATGCAGTGGCTCCTCTTTTTCCATGTCATGGTTGAACCAGTGGTCCTGAGGGTACAAAATCCACACATACCATTACAACACAGGAAAAAGGATATCCTGGGACATATATGCTCATGAGGGCATTATCTGGGATATTACCATTTATCAAATCCATCCTTCAAAAAGTTGATCTTGGATTTCATGTCTAATTAGTGCATGTGCACAGAATGAACTCAGCCTTTATGCATCCCCACAAGCAGGAGCCACTCCCTGTCTTTGTACACCCATTCACACATCACACATCCTGCAGCTCATAAACCCTGTCACACACTGATGAGATCCAAATAACGCAGAATCTACCAAGTAGTGACATCTGTAGTTAGACTATTTAGCTTAAGTCACAACGATTAACAATCCCCATGGCTCTAGGAATACCTTAATCATGCACAGGAATCTCAGAATTGTGGTCTTCTTGTACTGCCTGGCTGACCAAGTGATTTTAATTTTCTTTTGGGATAGATATTGGATCTCACAGACCACTGGCCAGTTACCTTATAAAATTTTAGGAATTCTGCAGCCCCTGTATTATCTCTGTCCCCTCATCATGTCCTTTTTTGTACGTAAGAGGCAAGAAAATAATGCTTTAATGTGAAAAAATAGCATTAAAAAGAAAAAGCAAAAGGCTCTCTCAGGACCAAGGAGAAAAGCTCCTGGACAAAGCCTCAGTCTTCATTTTAATGACTGTTCCACAACCTTGTTTAACAAAAGTCTATGAACAGGAGATAACCTAATAAATCCAAGCATATCTGCAAATGCAATGTTGGGAATAGATTACAAAATGTCTTCAACTAGCTTCTAATAAAACAAACAAACAATCGAAACAAGCCCCAAATTCTGGATGAACAGGTTGCATATTTCCCCCTTTTTCCTGGATATTTAAAAAGATTGTTAGAAATCTGATCATGAAACAGCACTTTTTAACCCCCACTGTCATACTGCATTTCCAATACATGTATATATGTGCTCTCAAATTTAATAGATAGATTATATTTTTACCATTTTTTAAAGGAACAAGAAGGAATGATAAGATTCCTTTCACTGACTTCTACAGGCTTCCATAGATCACCCAGGAGAGCGCCACAGAAGAGCAGCATTTCAATAATCCCCACTTTGAGTAACAGTTTGAACATAAAAGATTACTGTGCTGAAGGCAGCCAGTGGACATATTTCACACTATCACAGGAGCTTTCTTTCTTATCACTTTATTCCATGATATCATCTCCCCTGGAAAAATAAGACTGTATGATATTCATGTCTCCTGGAGTTGAGATGATTCTATCTGGTTTAATACACGGCACTGCTCTTACATCAGTTTTCCGTGAAAATGCAGAAAATCCGAGGGGAGGATTTCAAGGAAACAAGCCCACGTACAAGGTTTGTCCTGTGCGTGTGTTTGGCTTTCTCCTTTCCTACAGACCCTCCACCACTGCCGGAGAGCGCTGCCCTAACCCTTTCTACAGAAAGAATAATCGTAAATCTGCATGAAGTTCATGATGATTAGTTTCTCTTGGAGCCGGGCCAAGGAATAAGCCTTTCTCCAATACAGACTTCACATGCTGGCTCTGTCAAGAATTCATTTATTAATCCTTTCGATCAAGCCTGGATTAAGTCATCCAGGGGCCCTAATGACATCGAGTAACTCTGTGCCTTGAGATACACCCCCCAGGAGAAAAACCTCCAGAGCTGCAAGTCGAGGTTACCCTGAACATGGTCCAAGTTTATTTTTACTGCAGCCTAGGACACCTGTGCCAGGTTATCTGTGCACAGGCATCACTCCTGCCCTTGTGGGCTGTGCTGAGTTTGAGGCCAGGACACACCACACAGCCATGCCACAGGCTGCAGGAATGTTTGAAAGTTACAGCACGTTGGAAAGGATAATGTAACCAAGGAGAAGATCAGGTCTAAGAAATCCAGTAGTGGACCTAAGAGTTTCTTTACTCCTACCCTTTAGTTCTAGAAGTACAGCCATGAAAAGATCTTAGCAGCTACTCAGTGTGTAAAAATCTACAGACTTCCCCATGCATAGCACTATTTTTGTATCAAAGGCAATCATACTTTGATTCAGCTTCCACTTCCTATAAGCTGTATTAAAACTCTGTCACTCCATTTCCTAAATGTTCAGCTGAAAATTGGTTTCTTTGGCTTTTAGCCCCTATGAGTTTTACTGTTTAAATTCTTTGTCTTTCACTTTAAAATTCAGATTTAAAGGTCGATATTCTACTTCAGAAGCAAGATTAAGCTAAAAAACTAATTTCCACCTTCTTTTATCTATTTGGCCGTTTCATTTCAAGAGAATTAGCAAGATTTTCCTGTGGCAAAAGTCCCACCTGGTCCGACTTGCCTGCAAGGTTAGTGCCTCCTCTCAAATGCAGCTGAGTTCAAAGCCATTCCTCTCCCCCTTCCCACCACATCCCCCTCTCCAATCCAGGCAAGATTTGTTGCGAACATTTCACAGAGCTCCAGCGTTGTGTGAACTCTTGCAGAATTATTGTTGTTCCAGGAGCGTCCTGGGGGATTTTCAGAGCTGCTGTGAGACAGTGATATCCCTTGTGGAGGACTAATAGACTGTCACTGTTTCCACTGGGAACAATGAAGGTCAGACATGCCAGCTAACCTGTGTTAACACGTAACTTCCTCGCTCTGCTCAGGAACAGCTCTGAAAATAACACCGTGCCTAGACACCCCTGCTTGCCATCTCACTGAGATCACATGGGATCAGCCCTAATAATGCAGTCCTTTTGCTTCAGCCCAGCCCCTGGTGAATCCACTCAACAGCCCCACAGGGCCTGCCGCTCCAGTCACTCTGTCAGAAAGTGTCAGAGGACGGGAAGGGAGATGCAGGGCAGGAGGAAAAGGTTGCCTGCTCAAAGTGTCTGTCCCAGCAGGTCAGCCCTGAGCCCTCCTCTCATCCTGCAGCACACCCCTACCACTGCCAGTCTGAGCTCCTGCTTTTATAACCCTAGCAACTAACCTGTGTTCATTCAATTTAACTGCTACTTTGCAAAGTCCTTTAAAAACTGTTGTTTGGGTTTGGTTTTTATTTTTTTTTCGATAAAGGCACCCCCTCGTTTTGGTTTCTGGCTTTGCTTTTTACCTTTCATTTGGAGTTCTTCCAGAAGAAACAGACTGTGTGTGTTCACAACACAGCAAAGAATGGTGGATGAGTTTTGTACCCTCTGCATTTTGAAACTGGGATTCTGCTGAACAGAAGCAGATTCAGGGGACACTCACCCAGGAGTCATTGACATGGTTCTTCAAGTAATACTCTGTAAAAGATAAAGGTTTGGTTGACATGTATGCTTGCAGCTGATAGCCAATGTTTTATTTTAACACATCTGTAAGCGTCTGTTGATCTTTCACTTCCCAATACAAAAACTGCAGCAGCAAGTGAAAAGCTGATGGGAGGAAAGGGGGCATTGAGAAGTTTTAACAGGAAAAACTGCAATTCATAAATATTATGACTACAAGGGAAAATGAACCACAGCTTGATCACACAACAAGAATAGCAATTAGGAACAATTGTGGAATTTAGTTTAGGTATGCAGCATACGTAGGTAAATACACTGAATGCTAATGGTTTTATAATAGTCTTATTAATTCACACACATAGTTAATGTTTAAGATAAACTCCCCATCTTTAGAGTAATTTATGCATTCCACTTTTATAGAATTCCAATTGAATGAATATGAACATAATCATTTTGCACAAATGTTCTCTAAGGAGTGTGCAGAGAGTCTGAGGCAATGCTGAGGCTCCCCACAGCTTTATTCATAATGGATCAGTCTATTCATTCCTTATTAATTTAATGGAGTACAACTGAGCAGTCTAGCAGCTTGAGCTTATGAGTGTTTCACAAATGGGGCTTTTTGCCTGTAATCGCTTAATCCTACTGGCTAGGCCTCATAAATTGAATAAAGGAGCGAACTAGGTTTTAATTAAGTCTAAGGAATGAGCTTGTCTGAAAGATACTTCAGCCTCTTAAGATCACAGTGGTGAAGTGTGTTTGTCCAGGAGCCTAGCAGGGGCAAGCATCCTGGGCTACTCAGGTTAGAGACCAGTTGCTTTGATGTAAGGTATTTGTTAATACTTTTTTTCCCTTTAATTAAAAATCCGTTCTCCACTGTCAGTACCATCCAAGAGCACAAGTGAGAGAACTGCAGCAAACCTGACTGGTTCTGGAAAAGAAAGAGGGTTGGGATTCATTCCCTCTAAGTTCATAAAGCAGCTCACACTAAAAAAAAGCACAGACTGACACCAACAAACAGGGAAGAAAACACAAGGCCCTATTAGTTTTGATACACTCTCCCTCGTGGCTCAGTGCCCCTGGGTAAATACAACTCAGGCAGATTCCGTGAGGAAAAATGCAAAACTGGGAGCCAGGCCCTCATCCCTTTCAGGGGTCCTGTACTTCTGGTCAGAGGTAGCAAAGTGACACTTGCCCACGTGTGTCACCCTGTGCCATGATTTGTCTCCCTGGATATCCAAGGACCAGCTCAGGGGGCCTGATTTGGTACTGACTTCTTACTATGTCTTGGCAGGACATCTGAATTAAAAAGTCTCTCCTTAGAGGCCCAGTCCTGTAAATATTTTCTAAAGAAAACAGAAAGATTGCATCTCTTGTAATTTTGCAGTCACTTTCTTTTAAAATTCCCTGGCTGGAGAAACAATTTTGTTGTAGGTGTGTAAACCTGTCTCTCACCCAGGCTAGAAAAGAGGGGGCATTCAGATCCCTCCCTCCCCATAGTGGTCTCCAGAGAACAAAAATTATCATCTTCTCTACTGGTTTTTCCCAGATTATCTGTTGAGGCTATATCCTGTGAAGGGAAGAATTCAAGATCCATGGTGGTGTAAAAGTATTTCTTAAGACTGCATCCCATTTTTCCATCTTGGACCCTGGTGGGCTGTCTGGAGTATCTGTGTTGGATAAAGCAGAGATGCTGGGCGCTGAATTCGGTGCCCTCCTCCCTGTTGGGACCAGGGATGGAGTGTAAACTGTACTGTGCACTATCAGAAAAAAAAGTTGGCTTGGTAAAGCATCTTCCAAGATGCAAGATTTTCTTTTTGTACATGCAGATGTGGAATCACATTCTGGGAAATCCTACATCAGGGGAGTTTTTTGTCTGATTGTTTGATTTGCAGCATATTGAACAGAAAGATGCATTGTTTCCACTATCATTTTATAGTTTACATTATGATTTTACAGGTGCCCAAAAGTCTTTGGTTACCTGGCTATGGTTTTCACACACAAGTGCAACAGTACAGTGAAGTCCCAACAAAAGTCAGACACTTTTTGCTGTATATACACACAAATAACCAAAGAGAGGTCCTGACCCCAGACAATCTAAAGCATCCCACCTCAGGGCAGCATTTCGAAGAGATTTGGCATTCCTTTGTAATTTTACTTCCATCTTTGAAAATAAATGGAAAATGTGAGGTTGGTGAAAGGCAGGCTGATTTGCCTGGCTCCCTTCTTGTAGGTTTTACTGAGTTATCCCGCTGCCCTTTAGTCATGTTTTGGTATTAACTTAGCTGCAGGCTTAAGTTATGCCAAAGGCAGGAAGGATATGAATTTTAATTAGACACCCATCTCTCACAGAATTCTCCTAGGCTCCTTTGAAAATCCCGATCCTAGAGCAGTCATGTATGTGTGCGTGCCTGTTCCTGGCCATGTTGTGTATATTTGTGCACACACAAATCTACATAAATAAATAAAGTGACACGATTAGATTTTCAATCAGGCAGCCAATCTCGAGAAGCACCCCCGCTGTTCCCAACAAGAGTTGGTGCCTGCTGAGCTCGTGTGAAAAACCAGCCCAGACCTCCAACTCCAGGGAACACTGAACTTTCTACAGCCCAGGCCTGAGACGAACACACACAGCTTCTGATCACAATTAAGTTTTAATTGCCTTGATAGATTCTGATCTGGGGATGGGCAGAACAATGTGCCTTTCTAAGTGGTTGGCTTTTCTGTTCAAACCCACTTCTGCTAAGCAGTGACAGTGTCAGGCATCCTGCCAGTCTGGAGGGCTCTGAGGAGCAGCTGTGACAGGCTGGGGCAGTGGAGGCACTCAGGAAGCCTGCTGTACATTTGCTATTATGTTGAAATGGGGTGAAAAAGAAATAAAGTTAAACAAACACCAGAGGTCCATGTTAAAATGTAAAGGCAAGCTGTATTATGATTGCTTAATTACAGATCTTTAAAAAAATATATCCCTGGCATATTTTTTTCGTCTAAAGAGCTTGTTTTTCGTGCATAGCTAGAAGGGCAGGAAAGGTTTATATTGGGGATGACAGAGCTATTCTAATCAGCATTTTCAAAGGTGGTACCTACTCAGATTCTGAGACTATTTTCAGTTTTGATTAAATTGTCCAAACTACTAAAAGACCCCATTTTTTGTTATTCACACAAGTAACAAGCAAGAGGACTCTAGGACATGAGTATATAAAAGACTGAAGGCTCCTAGCAGTGCTTCTGAGAGCATTTCTCATGGCAGTCAGCCTCACTGGAGATAGCCTCCCCTGCCACAATGGGCAGATTTACTTTGAAAAGAAAACAGAAACACAAGAGTTGCAAAACCGCAAAATCTGACAGAGACTGAAATGATACCCCACTCCCCTAAAAAAAAAAAAAAAATTGGACTCATTTAGCAAGAATTCAGTAAGTGGCAAAGAAACATTCATGGGTTATGGATGCAAGAAGTGCACCCAAGAAGTTAAACTGGAGCCTGACAGAGCTGAGTGACTCACTAACATGTCAAAATGTACATTGGAACTTGACTTTTGACTAACAAATCCCTCACTCCCAAGAAAATTCTCCCTGTAGCTGACATCACCAATTCCTTGCCTAAAACCAGCATCTTTCCTTTGCTTCCCTCATTCGGGAGAGCCTTGGGTCACCACCACCAGAGCTCAGCAACTGCAGAAGACCAGAGTACAGAGAAGCTGGAACATGCCAGAGTGTGGGCAACTTAGTTTTGAGGAGATCACTTGTATTCAGGTCAAAAGGATCCTTCTCTATTCTTACTTTCAGTGTGAGAAGTTTATGGAGCAATATTTTGAAAGTACTTTTTTTAAGTGTTTCATTGGAACAAAATTATCTTTACGGTTCCTTGCAACCCAAATAATTCCATGATTCTATGATTCCATTAAATAAGCAGAGATCTGCATGTAGTGTCAACTGGCTCCTGAATAAAAGCATGGAGGTCTCTAAAACAAAAGCTGCTTAAGCAAAGTACCAGTGATCTACTTTTTAAAATGGATAATTCTCTCACATTTTAAACCAATGGCACTTAAAGGGAATAACATATAATAGAGTGCAGTGTTTTCCAAACTACTGCAATTTTTCAGGTGTCACTAACACAAATCTATTGACTGATTTATACTAATTACTTCAAAAAGATGCTGCAGGGCAAATTACACATCCTCAGTCAATTTACTACAGAGACCATTCTGTAAGTGACAAGGTGTGCACCTACTTTTGAACAGCTGTCAGACTGAAAAGAAAATAAATACTGAACTCAGAGAAAATATATAGAAAACGTGGTTAATCAAACACAGAATCCTCAACGTGCTGTTAATTGTTAATGCATATTTCCTTTTACATCATCCTGCAAAGGAAAAAGTCACCACAGGTATAAATATTAAATCTGCATAAGAATCAGCCTTAAAGTGCTAATTTGTATATTTCCTTGAAAAATACTTTTACAGTTTGTATGAACACGTAGCACTGATGACAGGACAGGTACCAGGGCAGGCACAGGAGCAGCACACAGGTAAGGGAACAGCAAAGGGTCCTCCCCTCCCATTCTGTGATTCATAGGGAATGTTCTGGAACACACACAGGTAAATCTGATCCCTGACAAGTCTCTGCTGGTCACTGACATGATGTGCAGCGAGGTGGGATCACTGATTTGGAGAAGAGATGGAACAATTAGCAGCCCACAGTGACAGGGTCAGGGTAGAGTCCAGATGTTTTTAAATGTGTTTGAATAAAACCTACTTTTCCAGGGGGGGAAAAAACCAAAACCAGGTAACCATTCATACCCCTGTCACATGCCTGTTGGAATCATCAGGACAATAGGGCTCAGTGGTTTTTGGAAGAGGCTGGAGCCCAATTGGGGCAGCAGGCTGGCTGTCAGCAGTGGCTGGGCCAGTCTGAGTGCAGGCTCCCACTCTGGTCACCGAGGATCCTGACTGTCTGCAATTACACATTAATTAGCAAATGGCATAACCAGGTGGGACACGAGGGCTGACAGGCCAACAGGCTTTTTCACATTCCCGCAATATGATAGAATATAAATACAATCAAAGCACAATTTGCATGAGCACCAGTGGTGAAAAATAGGATGCCAGCACTGTCTAGCACAACAGCTGTTCGGCATCTGAATGAAATACTGTATCCAGTATTCACCCATCTCATAACATCCTTTTTGTAAGCCTCAGAGGTCACCTAAACACATTTATTGACTTCATTATTTTTATATAGGGAGAAAAAATTGATGGTGCTACAGAGCTGAGCAAATAACTCACAATAAAATCTTTATTCAATATATTTCATCTTTTTTTACTGTTGCTGCAACACAGTGAAATTCTTACATTTAACCATTATCTAAAAACACTATCCGGGAATTTCTGCAGTAAATTTTTTTATGCTACAAGATGTTCTTGGAAAGTTCAGAGTGAATGTTTACCATTACAACTGTGTTTATTATTCAGATAAACCATGCAGCACTCTTTCTGTTCTCCAACTGATTTAGACAATTCATAGCACAATGTGACTTGTGAATTTTTCTGGTGCGTGTACATGACAAATCCATGAACATTTGGTTTGAGTGGCTCAGATTCTAGGACTTGTCAATAATTAATTTCATGGGGAGTAAAATTAAAAGCAATTTGAAAGGATCACATCCCAAGTGTCCTATCCAGAGACCAGAAAATGTGATAGCAACGCACAAATCAGAGGTTGATTAGTTGTACATATTCTAAAATAAAACTCCCTGTGGCATTTTATATGACAGCCTGGATATATTTGGTGGCCTTTATTTTAATTTTTAAAAAAAATATTTCATTTCACTGAGCAAACCATTTCATTCATATCCTGAGAGGGAGACAGCCAAATCTCCTCAGACACTATCAGTTACCCCTGGCCCCTTGGCAAAACTCTGGTGACACCTTAGCTGATGAATGTATGAAAGGAGAGATTATATATAATGTTCCTGAAACTGATACTTTTTGCATGAAAAGTGCAGCCCGTGACGCACTCAGGTAAGGTACATTATTAGGACTGTTCAGCACACAGTATCAATTCCTGCTGGTAGAGGTGAGTACCAACTGCACAATATGCAGCTCTCAAAAGCTGATTTGCTTCAGGAAGCTCCACTTTGGATCTTATTTGGAAGCAGACTAAGGAACTGAGACAACCTTGAGTACAGTTATGTACCTCTCCACAATGCTTATAGGGATGAGACACTTCAGACTGAATGAAGTCTGAAATTTGCCTGAAAATGCTTTCCCCTTTCTGACTGAAACAAATCAAGCAGCAAGTGAAACCCACAGCTGACTATGACTACAAAAATAACTCAAAGCAAGACCCCCACTGGCTCGCACAAAGGGATGGTTCATTGGCTGTGCAGGGTATAAGGAGGAACAGCACAGATGCAAATTGCACTGGGGACAGGAGGATGCTGAGCTCTGTGTGTGTGGACAAGTTTCATCCTTTAACTGCGCACGGGGGATGGTTCAGATGTCTGCTCAAAAGAATTTCAGTCACAAGCTCTGCACAAAAATGCCTCTTCTGTGATGGAGAGACAGGACACAACAATTTCCTAGGCCCTAAATGAAAAGCCAAGTCTTACCCAAACGTCCTCTGGATTTTCATGCATTTCTGACCACATTAAATTTGCATAATGAGTCCAGGAGATTTAAGTGAAGCACTATTTGATTTCTATAATTGCAAGAAATACACCACAGGAACCAGAGTACAACAGGATATTATGGTGTGACAATGCTACAAGGAGGTACCACGTTCTTATGAAGGGCTCCTCTGTAACCCAACCATGAGCAACTCTATGAACTACAGTAAAGTTCCAAGTCTTCTCCTTGTTAATACAAAAAATACAGGTCTACCTCTGTTTCCATCTCACAGAGACCCCCATGGCACAGTGTTTTTATGGTTTTGGTAGAAGAGGACAGAGTTCCAGCTCGGCTGACAGGGATAACAACAATCCCATGCAGCCTGCACACACCAGGTCAGAAAGGGGAGAGAGAAGCTCTGACACAGATGACATCCATGTTCCACAATGCTTCTACCGCTGATACAGAAGTATTGTGACACTGTCAATCTTGCTTTCTTTACAATCCTGTACACCTCTTGCTACTACAAGTGATTTTCCAGATGATTGCTTGGCAGAAGTTCAAAAGAAGTGCCCACACACCCAGGTTTCAGAGGATCCTGAAAGAGCGGATACACTTTCCACAAAAGAACAAAATGGATTTCTCCCTCTAATGAACTCCTCTTGATCTGACACATGGGAAATAAACTGTAGGGTATCAGTTTAATTTCTAGCAGCCACATGTGTCTCTCAGTTTGCCCAGCCAGTGGAACTCTTCCTTTTGTGGGCAACCTCAAAAGAAGCAAACGAATCAGGGAAGTGACCGAAGTGGAGCGCATGAATATTTTCCTTTCTATCTGGAAAGTCTTTCAGGGAGACTTCAGGGTGAAAAACAATAAAAACAAGGTTAAAATCCCTACTTCCATGAAATCAATGGGATTTTTGTCATTGACTTCAGAGGAACAACCGTTTCTTTGTGGAATACTTTGAAAAAGGCTGCATCCTGTCCCGTTCAGTGCCATTACCCAATGTATCAGCCCTGGCTGCTGCTGATCTGCACCAGGCAGGAATCTGATCCCTGTATTGCAGAGATTCACCCTCTCTCAATCCTCATTGTTACTCACCAGCCTGAGCCTGTGCTGCAGATAAATAGTGGGCTTTAATTCCCAGGACTCTCAATCCAATGCCTTTCACCACTGCCAGATTCACATTTTGTTTTGTTCCTTTAATATGAGCTTACAGAAGAACGAAACTGATAAACTTCCTCCTGCTCAGATTGCAGGAGCACAGGATAATATAACAAGTTAAATGAAACATTAGGAGAAATAGAAAGCACTTTAGAAAACATGCTCTGCCTCTTTAACATTTCAAATTTTTCTTTTAACGTAAAATTACAGCATAATATAAGAAAGGAATCCAGCAAGATACTTTATCACAATACTTGGGCAACTTTAACTCATCTCAAGTGTTATTATAAGAAATAGAATTTACTGGTATGGACTTATATTCAATAGCACTCCTACCCTTTTTAATGAAATGTCATTATTCCAATACAAATCCTTTCATTCTGCAACCCGCTCCCCCCTTCATCTCACTATATTTCATTTCCTGCAGTTACGTGATATTATTGCCTTTTTTTTCCACAGCTATTGATTTAGGTGTATATGGTTATTACAATGCAAAATAAAACAGTTCCCCCATCCATTCTACCTTGTACCATTGAACATTAACTTAATTTGTTTCAAATCTGCATTTGATTTGGCAAGGAAACCATTTATCTTTATGAAGAAAGCCCTCATAAAGTAGGGACTTCAGGAGATCACTGCTTTAAAAATTTAATAGCCTTGTGTCTTATACACTAGAAAAATGAATTAAACCTTCAAATATTATATGTCTCAATGTAACCTTTTTGCATTTCATACTATGTTTAATTCATTATATCCCAGGAAAAAAAAATTAGATAAAACCTCACTAGATTTAGGGTGGTAGTTGGTTCTCAGTTCTGTTTTATCTTGGGTTGGGTATTTCAAATTCTAGGATTAAAGGTCTTTCAATGCAGCATTGGCAGTTAGATGTAGCTGATCTTCTTGGGATGGAGTTGGTTGTTGTGTATCTCATTTTCTTAGTTTGGTTCTCAGCTCTGATAAGAATCATTGAGTTCTGAAGCCACCAGCAATATCTTTAAGGATGATTTTTGTGGCGTGAGCAAAGGACAAGCTTTCAGAGTCTAACACAATCACAAATCAAAATATTTTATGTATTATCATTACAAATGGAATATTTGGACTATAAAGTAGCACATGATGACTTTTGTATGACTGGTGAATAAATAAGGTAGGAAGCAGAAATATCTGACTGCAGTGGAAAAGTTCTGGTTTAGAGAAACATTCACTGTATGATGAGGCTGATGAACAACATCAACAACCAAGGGAAAAAATCAGTTTAGCTGAATTAAACCTGAGAACTGCCTTAGGTACTCAAGACCCGTATTTCTCAGAAAAAACTAATATTTCGCATTTTACATCAATATGATCATTCTGGGCATCTTTTAAATGGTGGTTTTCCTTCATTCAGTTTGTCTTTCTGCTCTGACCAACAAGATCTGTGTGATATTTCATAGATTCGTTAACAATTCATTTTTCATCATCACTGAACACACCAAAATCAACTGCAGTCAGAACCCTAAATACCTTTCAGGGCCTGGAATCATTGGCCACCTCTGGCCAGAGGGAAGATAAAGGCCCCCTAAACAGAGAGATCTGCTGGCCACATACACTGAGACCCCTGAGGCAAAACTCCAGAGCTGGAGGCTCCAAACTCCATCATTCAGATTTGACCATGCCCTGGCACAGCTCCTCCCACACTGCATTTCTGTGTGCATTTGGAATTCAGCCAAGATCATGAGTCTGAACCCAGGAGCCTGGACAGCAGCAATCCTACTGCTCCCTGTTCTTCTCTCCCAACTGTTCTGCCCACGGATGCACCTCTTCTGTGACTTCTTTGGTCAGAACAAGCTTAGTCTCCACCCCAAAAAAATCGCGTTTCTGAGGTGGATTCCTGGGAAGGTCAACTTCCCAAACACAGCCAACTGGAAGAGCAGACATGAGGCAGACTATGAAGGTAGACAGCTCACATGGCTTGGTCTGACTGAGTCTGGCAAGAAGTTCAAGTCTAAATTAGCAAACCAGAAACACATCAACAGGCTTGTCAGTAAAACTGAGTAAAGATTACATCACTTACTCAGATGAAGAGCCATAAAAGTAAAAATACCCAACTCTAAGCAGGTTGAGCTTCCTAAACTGGGATGAAAAGCACAAACTCAGCACGGCACACAAAGTATAAATACTGTATTGTCTGGCTGCAGCAGGATTACCAATTAATTGGTTTTATGTTAGGACTGTCAGTATTGAAATAAATCACAACCAAAAATACCTAAAATGAGGAAAGTTTTAAGCAGAGAGGCATCATGAAAGAGCCAATGAAAACTTACCCAGAAGAAAAAGCATCTCAGAGGATCCCTAAAAGAGGACAACCAAGTGAAGAGAAGGGAGAAATAAAACAGTCAGAAGTTGTGTAAGTAGGGAAAGCGGGAAGCTCATAATGCTCAAATCAAAAATAAATTCCCCATCAGAACAACTTCCATCAGCCTGCAACACTGTATTACTGAGCTATATTTTTGGTACACCTAAGTTTTATTGATTTTATAACCATAAAGAAAACAGCAGACACTAGAAATACATCGCCCAGGTCTCATTACAAATCTCCCTGTCTGTATCTTAGAACATTCTTAAGCTGCATTTAGCAAGCAACCTGGAGAGCACTGATATACTGTGCACACATATTAGAGACATGACTGTATTTGCCTATTTCTTCCCAGTAGGTAACAACAGGCTGTTTTCATTGGATGATCTCCAGAAACAAAATCAGAGCACAGCATTGTGATTACTCAGCTCATACAACGAATTCCCAATTTCAGTAAGAATAAGTAACATTCTAATTTAGAGTTGATATTTGACACTGCATACGAGGGGAGGGGTCTACTTTCCATTTTCTCCTTAGACAACAGCAGTAAACTGCAAAACTCCCCGCTAAAATGTATGATCTTTGGAGAATGCTAATTGACCTACTAAAGTTGGCTTATTTTATTTGGTGAAATTTGCTTATCACAGGCCTCTAGGTGCTCTACATAAACAATATAAATGAAAATAATGAATAGACCAAATACCTAAGTGACAATGGGGACCACATCAATAGCTATCTGCCCAACAGAATTCGGCTCAAAAGAAACTGAATTATAGCATCTGATCATTTCAGAAGAGGGAACTTTCCCCCCCCCTCTGAGGTTTGTTTTATTTCCAAGCACAGGGGGATTTGTTAGTTTGAGGCAGATCAGGTATATCCGCCCCTTGCAGACTGCAGAGCACAGCACTTCTGTGAATATGAGCACATGTGGAAGGGATGCCATCCTGTGGGTGTGCAAAGGGGACATTCAGGGAGGGCAGGTGACCCTGAGGAGGACAGAACACATTCCCACACTGCCAGGGTTCACTTCTCCAGTGCAGGGGCCAATCTGAGACTACAAACAGAGCAGAGCTGTTCAGCTCACAGGGAATCTGGTGGTTCCCTACAGGCCTGAGGACATTCACAACAGCAGCAGAGGTTATCTCTGATTTTATGCACTTTCCACAGTAGAGAATTTCTCTCGAGATTAACCTCAATTGTTTTGTTGTTCTTGTTGTTACTATTTCTGTGCATGGAGTCCGGGGAGATTTCTAAACAGGATGAAATGAGCACATCATCTTCTCATGGAAAGGCTCACCCAGCAGCATTGCTCCTCTCATGGAAAGGCTCACCCAGCAGCATTGCTCCTCTCATGGAAAGGCTCATCCAGCAGCATTGCTCCTCTCATGCAAAGGCTCACCCAGCAGCAATGTTCTCTCTAGGTCAATCAAGTCAGAAAATAAACCACATATGTAGGAACATGGGCAGGATCCGAGAGCAAACCAGTCACCAGATGTGAGTCACCATAATGACTGAGGGATATGAACTGTGAAACTGCAAATTTAATATTGAAATAAACAGAATAGACTTATGCTAGCTTGCTAACAAAACAAAGTTCAGCATTGCTTCATTTACCAGCAGCTCAGGGAGCTTCACTGCTCACTCTGACTTTGCCAGGTCCAGGCTGCTGGTGGGGTGGAGATTCAGGTGGCTCTGCAGCCCTCTTGTCCCATGGGAGCAGCTCTAAAACACCAAGTGCCCTCCCTGATGTGAGGGACAGAGGACAGACAGAGCATCCTCCACTTTGGAAAGCAGGATCCCAGGCAGGACTCAGCACTGCCTGCCAAACAAGTGTGTCCCACTGACAGCACCAACCGGGATATCAGGCTGTTGGCTGTGACCTCTCTGTCATTTCATTCACAATTCCCACAACTGTGCATCTCAGCTGTCTTAAAACTTAAATGTTTCTGCTGATTCCCAGGCCACTGAAAGCAAAGACAACAATACTACCTGTTCTTTATAGATTTCATACCCATTCAGAGCAGGTACATGGAGTCGGAGATGTTCCTCCTCTTCACAGATTTAAAAGTTTGGATGGGAAGAAGCCTCATTCAATCTCCTACTAATACAATATGAAACACTCTTTGCAGCTGTAATTTCCTGTAGCATCTAAAATGTTTCCTGTTAATATTTTCCATGTTGTTGCTGTTTTTATGAAAAAAAAATCCCCTAAATATTAACATTTTCAGATGGCAGAATGGAAAGAGCCAATGTAACTCTCGAAGACACAGCATACAAATCCAGAAATAGATCTAAAGGCAGATTTCTCAGCACTCCTTAAATTCTGGCATAGAAAACAGACCAAAACTCCAATCCAACCTTCTGCTTTTCCTCACCCAGTACTCAAATGTTGTAATTTGACCTCGATTCTAGCCAGAAGACAAATCTCATTTCTGTAGCGTAACACAGACCATGAACTTTTATTTTATCATTGTGTCCACACTAATTCCTCCATTCTCCCATTTCCATGGCAAATAATAATCCTACCTTCCTTATAATGCTTGGAGGAGAAAGCTTAGGCTCTGTTTCTGGGAGGTAAATTATAAATACTAGCTATAGTTACTCTTTGCTCTTGCTGTTGAAAGATTTTAGCTCAATGGGAGGTTTGAGAGAGAGGGAACAATAAACACAATAAAGCTCAAAGTAGCCAAAAACTAAACTAAACAAACAAAAAGCCTTAGGTTTTAGTTTTATAGTATCTCACAGCTACCCTCAAAAATTCCATTTAAAAACATTTCATGATTTTGTGAGCACCTAAAGGATGAGAGATGTCTACAGAGAGGATCAGGACAGTGCCCAGCACTTGCTGGGAGCTTTATTGCCCCAAGAAAACTAGAACATGCCTGATCCTTGCAGACAGCAGCAACAGACCCAGTGAGCAACTTCCATTATTATTTTGCTGTTTCTTTGTCCGTGCTGCCTGGAGGGCTGAGCCAGCTTTGTGGGAGCATCAGTTTGGCTCCCCTGGTTGCCCAGCCCAATCACTCAGCAAAAACCAGATGGTTCATCTGGTAACGGGAGCTCAGGGACCGCCAGCCCTGTCAGAGGAGCTGTGTCATTATACCTGTGTGTATGTCTGTCTGTCTGTCTGTCTCACCACCTGGCACAGGACTACAGGATTTATGCAGGATTTTCATACAAGACTTTTTATACAGGATTTCCCCTCTAGCTAAGCAGGAAAAAACATCAAATTGGACATATTTGCAAGTTTGTGCAATTAACGGCCGAGTTCAGTGTGCAGATTAACATTTGTTCATGTATTCACCAACTCTTGAATGAATTTTCAGTAATGATCTCTGCAGCTGTCGACATAATTTGTGTAGCCATAGACCATGGATATTGGCAACCAAATGTGAGTGCCCACAAATCTGGAAAAGCTCTAACCTGGGATCAAGGCATACCTTCTGGGAGTGTACTTGTTCTGGCTAAGCACTCATTCAGTCCAGTGAATTTGTTGAGATTCTTGGTAGCCACAGTAGCAGAAGACAAGCAGACTAGACAGAAGATACAAACGTACCTCCAGTTTCAGAAAATCTTGCAAATTGCCTGAGTTTGTGGCTTACATGGACTGAAAAATTCTCACTCTTCCCAGACAGCATTTGGGACACTGCTCAGTTTAACATTAAATGCAGCTTCTGCAGAACTTAGTAACATTTATCATTTTCAATAAGAAACTTTTCTGCACTGAGAAAATGCATGTGATTTCAGCTTTGTCATAAATCAGTGTGTAAAATTTCTAGCCAGGTTGTTCTTAAAAAGTGAAAAGAAGACTCACCAGTGTGGTCATCTTGTGCCAGGAATGCCAGGGCTGGCACAGCCCTGTTCCTACAGGAACAAGCTGTCACCCTCTGGGTCACTCTGGATTGCACTGTCCTGTACACAGAGGTCAATTAATTAATTAATTGTGTGGGGTACAAGTGAGCCTCAGAGTCCTTCCAGATCCCAGGGACTCTTTATTTGCCCACCTTTTCTCCCTGGACAGCTGCGGGCATTTCTGCCGGGCTAACACACAGCAGAGCACGGGGCCCACGGATATCTGTAGATTAGTCCTGTAGAGTGCCATTGCTGGGTTTTTCAAATCACACACCCACACCTTGCCAATTGTATCTCTTCATATTTGGATTATTTAGATGCAAATCCGCTGCACATTGCGAATTTCCCCTCTCTCAGGACGCAATCGATTTTAAAAGCATGAGAGCAAAAGCCTGAGTGCTCAGAGTCTTTGCAAGTGTCCATGACATGAAAGACTTTAAGTGACTGTAAGCTATTTTCCTTGCTGTCAAGCTGCCAGACGATTTTCTTGCCATTAGCACATGCCTATACAGGCCAAACTAATGCTCGCCTTTTTGGACATATGTGAGGAAATAAATGTAATTACAAGCAAGATGTAATCACAATTGCTTTACTATTAAAGCTGCTGTATGCTCTCACGGTTTAGTTAACAATACGTGTAGAAAAGTGGAATTGCTTGATGTTCTCAGAAAAAGGGAGAAGAGGGGGAAAAAAGATAAATATGGCCTCTTTCATTTATATCTGTGAAAACACAACATTTAAATGCAGAATTTGACTTTCCAAATATCACACCAAAAACCTTTTAACAAAAACAGCAGGGAGAGAAAGCTCTTTAAACCATGATATTCCATGAAGGATTATGAAAATAGAGGTCATTGCAAGAAAGAGAATTGCAAATACAACTTGAAAAGCTTCTCACATTTGTAAATACATCGAGGAGAATTTATTCCTCTCTGATTTTGCTACCAAAGGATATTTACAGGTTCCCAGGGAAAAAGGAAGAAAAAAAAATGACATCAAATTTGATATACTCTGTGTGGTGCAACATGCTGATGTGTAGTAGTAACACTCAACTGAGCTTCAAAGGAAATGAGTTTTCTAGGCTGGAGTTACACATTACAGGCCTGATCCTGACAACACACTGAGCATTTCCTGAGAGCAGCTTTCGTGTGCCCTGAGCTCTCACTGAATTCAGAGACAGCTTTTGATTTCTTTTGGTGCTGGATTGTGATCAGAAGTAATGAGACAGAAACGTAGCATGCTTCAAAGCAAGAGGTGAAGCTCATCTTCTTACGGAGTCCATCACACTGAGGCCCCTGTTCTTCGTTAGGGCTCCACAGTGATGAAATAACAATGTTTAGGATCCTAATAACCAAGTGCATCTTGGTTTGCCTGTTCAGGCAGCCCCAGACTCACAGAATGACATCTCTTGCATACCCAGCACAAGAACAAAAGGCATTTGGGACACATGCATAGGTGCTTTGGCACACTGCTGACACACAAGTGGCTGAACACATTCCCAAGCTTTGACTGACGGCTCTGATTAGCAGGATTCAGTACCCTGGATCAGTGAGGTCTGTTTTCCAGCAAACCCCAAGTACCAACAGTCTTAAAATTACACCTCTTTAACGCACAGGCTATCCTATTTCCAAGCAACTAAGCCCACTGCCATGTGTGGAGGACGTGCAGGCAGCCCCATCAGAGGCGACCCCGGGAGGTGCTAATTTGTGACAGACGCAGCCAGCAGGTCATGTTCTCCCTCCACTGATGGTGAATGGTCCCCACAAACTTCTGAAGTTCAGTTCAGGTGGTATGTGCACTCTCAGATGACCAAGGCATGAAACCCCTGACTAGAGCTAGCTTATCTGAAATTTCAGATATTTCTAAACTTGCACCATGAAAATAAACTGGAATGGAGTGACATCTACCAGAACCAGCCTGCTCTGCACAAACTTTTTGTGGCTCCAAATCCTGGAGAAGGTCTCTCTGAAGTCTGTGACACAGTACAGCCGATAGTTATCCCCACTGAAACCAGTTCAAACACTGTTCATCTCTGCAAAGGGCCATACCCAGGTCTGCCTTTGCTGCTCCAGCCACACAGTTTTGTTTGAACTTGGCAGGTACCTTACAACTGCAAGGTGAAACTGAGAACTGAAATTAACAGCAAAGCTCTCATAAGTTTAAGCAGAACTAGGATTTCACATTATGATTTCCTTCTGTACGAAAAAAACCAAGGGGGGGATGGAGCTCAGCTTCTCACTGCCCAAACATCTGATACCAATAATGCTGCTTTTACTCTGTCCAAAACTATATTTAAATTGCATTTCTGGCAGGTTTTGAGATGTGTGATATAGATCTCCTGCTATCACATCAGATGTAGTTTCCTTCAGAACTGTTGAACCAGATGTAAAATGCGAGAGATGTAAAAAGTAAAATAAAAACCCTGCTCAGAGTAAAGTGTTTCTGACATGTGGCTATTATATATGAGGTTTTAGATCTATATCTCCTCTCCAGCCATTTAAGAAGGTACACAGTACTGTAACTCTATTGCAGCTGATTAGTGCCAGCTACTTGTGATCAGTAGGAATTTAAAAACCAAGGGCTGCCAAACACTAACAATTTATAAACTGTATTCCAGCAATGTGCTGCAACCGAATATTCTGTAGTGCACTTAATTTCAAAGTAGAGCCATATTTAGAACACTGGGAGGGGGCAGAGGGGGGGGGAGAGAGAAGCTAATATATCATGCCAGTATTTGATTTTCAGCACATAGAATTATACATGTTCTGCTTCTTACTGACAAAGAGAACTAGAGATACAGAGTGAAAGGAATTCTTGTGAGGTTGTCGAGCAGTTGCACAGACAACAGGTATAGTTGTAAAGTAATTCTCCCCTTTTCAAGCATAAAATTGTCTCTTACAAATCTCAGTCACAAATGCGTGTGGGTAAAGATTTGAGTTACAAATGAAGAGCAGTGAAGGAGTACTTTAGCAGCAAAGGTGAGTCAAAGCACGGGCGACACCAGGGAAGAAACAGCTGCACTCCCAGCACATTAACATCCTGATTGTATCCCACTCCCCACAGACCCAATGATCACTTGCATGACATTCAACACTATCTGAGGAGCAGAGGAATTTAACCAACTGTCTGCTCTTAAGAGAGAAGGGCAATGATTCTCCTGTCACTAGTTTTATCTCTTTGCAACCCCTTTTGAGTTCAAGGAAATCTCTCCTGATTTATTGTACTGAGAGGAGTATTAGTCTGAACCTATTTCATCACAAGACCACAAGCCCTCCAAAAAGCCAGGCTTCCTGTCTCCCAGGGACTTGAATTTTTCCCTCCCTGGTGACTGTGTGTCTATTAACATCACAAAGACACCATACTGCATAGTGTCTTCAGTTATATAGTGCACCGTGGACCACTCCAAAAATTAATGTAACTTTCTCGTGTGACCAAACCAAGAGAAAAGAAGTGCAGAGAAAAAGCCATAAAACCAGTGCATCCAATCATCAAGAATCAAAAAAGCCTTCTGAGAAAAAAAATAATCCAATGAGACAAAAATTCATGCTGATCTCAAGAGAAAGGAGATGGCTTTGTCATCTGCAGCACCCTGACACCAACACAGCAACACAGAGATGGACCCTACTGATAAATGAGCACAGAGCTGAATCTGCTCTAAAGCTAAGAAGGCTTCTTCTATCATTCTTGTCCATGAAACACACCCAAGGGATAATATTTTTACTTCTTTTTACTTAGAACAAAAGACGCCCACAGCTTAGAAATCCAAAAAACTTCACTGAATGGAACTGAATGAGAAGTATAGCTAAATAAAATTCACCCATAATCCTTGCAGTTAGTCTCTAGCTACCCAGCATTTTCTGTAAGGACCTAAATCCCCTTAAGTAAACACAATATACTGAAACTCTATGCTTAGCCAAGTTCCTTCACTTTCAGGAGTTCAAGGAAGCTAAAATGCAAATGAGAACTTTGACACCCTGACTCCCTGATGCAAGACAAGGAGCACAGAAACCAAGCAAGAAGCCCCAACATGACTGGAGAGCAAGGAATGTGATAATTCTCATCCTTGCTGAGTTCTAGCTAGTGCTGCTTGGGTATTTTAGTATCATTGTAATTTGTAATTGTTCAAATTGACGACATCCCAGCTAATGGAGCTGTAAAAATTTTACACGAGGTTCAAGGCTCAAAGGCATGCCTGTAGGATGGAGTGTGGGGATTTGGGCAAGGGCAGTTAAAGTGGCCCCTTTGCTTCATTCAGGCATAAATTGGGCCATTGTGATAAAGATCTGAGAATGCTCAGGGAATGATTTTTATAGTGCCAACAGTCAGGAACCTTTCACACTGCCACTGGCAGAGCAACTTCAGTCTCTCCACTGTATAGGGCACACAGAATCACAGAATAGGCTGAGCTGGATCCACAAGGATCAAGTCCGACTCCTGGCCCTGCACGGGACACCCCAACAATTCCACATGTGCCAGAGACCTTGTCCAAACACTTTTTGAGCTCTTTCAAGCTTGGGACTGTGACCACTGCCCCGGGGAGGCTGTTCCAGTGCCCAGCCATCCTAATGTGTGAACATCCTGACATTCCCACCCAGCAGACATGGGAATCCCTGAGAACACAATGTTTGAGCATTTCATCCCAGCACAGCCAGCTGAGGGGCAGCATGCTGAGAGCCCAGCAGTGCCCCTGGTTCTGAATTCAGAGCCAGGAGTGTTGCACATTCCTCAGGAGCACACGTCATCCTTTGGGAGCAGGAAGAGTCATGATACACCCTGGTTTACCCCAAGGGCCTGAGCAGGAGTTGTGGGGTTAGATGCTTGTGATGACAAATGTAGAGGTTTCTCAATAGGTATTTTAATTTGGGATCCTGCATGAATTGCCACACCCTGGTCCTGCAAACACAATGTGAAATATGGCAAACATTTGGAAACATATGGAAATCCAGATGTTCCCTCATGTAGTACTGGAAAAGATCAGTACAGGCTATATTCAATAGATGCCAGTTATGATCTTATACATATTTTTAGAGACATGCTGTAATTCTTAAAAAAAGAGAAATTGATCTTAATGGTGAGTGACATTTTAGTTCAGTCACAATTACAATCAACCAAACTTACTCTCCACATTAGTAGCATGATATGATCCTTAAGTCCATACAGGGTTAAGTTTGTCATCCTCAGAGATTTCTTAATGACCCTTGTTATCTAAACCCTGACTCAAGAATGGTGGATGTGGATTATGTTTTCAATGCACATCCTCAGATATATTAGGACATGAAGTGAACCTGACAGGGAGAAGAATATTTCCTTTCTCCTCTGAAATGCCCCAAGAGGGTTTTCTGCAGGTGACCTCTTCAGACCTTGGCTCTACATTAGAGTTATTGTCCTGAGAGAAGATTCAGTTAAAACACACAATTCATTTCATATAGTGCTCTTGAGTTTATTCTTGGTGGCAGCTAACTTGTAAAATTTTATTATGGATTCTTCTTTGGTTTGCTTGATGGAAAACAATTATTCTATCATCAAGTCTAAATGATATACTTTGCTAGACTACACAATTTTCTTTCCATTACTGTTTTCAGATAAAATGTTAATTCCTGTACAGAAAGAAGTTCCAAAACATCCTTCCTAGCATATTATCAATATATTAACTCACACTTCTAAATGGCTGTGTTCAAGCAGGTCTTTATCCTAAAACAAGACTTATGACTTCTGAATACAAGCTAATAATAATAATAATAATAATAATAATAATAATAATAATAATAATAATGAAGCAGTGTGCTGGTGTCTCTTACAAGAGCAGAGCTGTCTGTTGTAGGCAAATACACAGATGCTTGCTAAGAGTTCACCTGTGCCTGAAACTGCCTACACTGTCACCAGACAGAAAGACAAGGAGCAGCAGAGTCCCACCCTGGGAAGTGCAGCTGCAGCACAGAAAAATATGCAAGTCCTGCCCAAATAAACAGGCTCTCTCTGAGAGGCAGCTGTGTCCCCAGAGCCCTGCTCAGCCCCAGCAGCAGCAGGGACCTGTTGGAGCAGCAGTGCCCTGCTTTCCTGCTTTTCCAGCTCTGCTGTCCGGCCAGGCTGCTTCCAGAGCTGCCCTGTCCAGCAGTGACTCAGGTACCTCTGCCCTTCATTACCCAGGGCAGTGTACCCCAAGCAGCTCAGAGGGTTTAAGAAGGGCTTTGCTGCCACCTAGAACCGAGACTACTAAATCCCAGCTGAGAAGAGAAGCTCTAAGCCTGTTCAGGTGTCGGGCTCTCAGTCAGTGGAATTTTCTCCACAGCAGGCCTGGCATTTACTTGGGGGGAAATGTCAATGACAGCAGAGCTAAGCCCATACAATTTATTTACAAGCATGTTTTGAGATGATTGTGGAGTGTAACTGACCTTGAAATACATTCCTCTGTGAGGACTTTGGCAGGGAGCTATTTTTATGCTACAATAAAATTTCCAGTGCTGTGACCCCACCCTGGTTTCGTGCCATGGTCTGACGCCTGCTCAGAGTGACAACCCCCAGCCGAGGCAAGAACAGAAAGCCACCCTCTCTCTTGGCTGAGCCTGTGAGTTCTCTAAGTAAGAGAAGTAAAAGTGGATAATGAACCTATCTGAAACCTCTTAAAACTTCTTCAGGATTAGAGAAAAGAAACCTCTCCCCACCTACAAACTGCAGCAGGTGCACTCAACTTGTAACTAATGCCTCAAAAATGGATGAGTTTTTCTTAGCTGGGCCCATTTTTGGACTAATAGAGCACTTCAGACATTATGTGCCCTCTTTTTTTTACATAGACAACATGCACTGGAAGTCTGATACACATTCAAAACCAATGAAAAATTCTCATTGATTTGAGGAGTCTATGCTGTTCAAAATATTTGTACCAATCCCTTTCTTTTAAATTCCCAGGCAACAGTCATTTACATTGTGGTTCACCCCTTATCCCATAGATTTGGTCTTCCTAAGCCACTGTTTCTAGTAGAACTTTCCCTTGCAAAACAATCTCCTGAAGAATTCACGGATACTTATAGAGCCATTATTCATATATTTGCTATATATCAAGTGAGAAATCCAGGCCACTGAAAATATTATGCAGCTTCTTCAGTGCACTGTGCAGTCAGATTGCTCTGATAAGATGGCAGATGCAACCTAGGAAATTAAAGTAAAGCCAGTACTGTGGATTTGTATTTTGAATCTGGTTGAAAGCACAATGAACATTTAAAGCAGCTTTGTACAAAGCCCATTCCCAGGAACGAATCTTGTTTTGTTGCAATGATCATGGTGGGGTCAAAGTCTGTTGAAAAAGCCCAGGTGTCCTAGAGGAAAATGTTCAGAAGGTGTTTTTCTTTAGGGCTTATTACAATGTTCTAGGAAACAATTCAATGGGGTTTCTTTCATGCTTGCATATACTCCTGAACATCAATTTGGAGGCATGCAGAATTATTTGATTCCATGGAAATTAATGTTGTAATGAATATTAACATGACAATTAATAATACACTTAAATGTGTGTCATGCAGCTGAATGAGCCAAGAATGAACCAAATGTGTTGTACCAACTAACCCCCCACAGTTACAAGACAGAAACGAACAGTATTTTGTAATTATACACAGTGACATATTTTCTCATATCTACTGCCAAAAAAAATATCACTTTTGGGAATTAAAAGAGAGAGCAGCAAATAGAAACAGCTATGTCATCAGTAATTGCAAACATGTTTTCAGCTCCAGCTTCTGATAACCATCCAAAGGCGTTCTTTTAATTGGTAAAATTGACAACTGTCCAAAAATAGAGGAGTCCTTAAGGGCCATGTTCACTCCTAACAAGTCAGATAACGAAATCAGAGTGCCTAGAAAGTTTTGCAATGAGATGGGAATTAGCAAATAAGCAGTACAACCAAAAAATAAACAGTGCTGCTGCTAAAGGGGCTTTTTAGATATTACAAGACTCCATTAACTTTGCCCCATGGGGTCTGATCAAGTTGTCCATAAGAGATGGACAACAGATTGACTCACTGTATTTAAAATATAACCACCTCTCTCAGGAGCACTAAGAGGATTGCTTAAGACAAGTCTTCTTAACACTGGCACTCTCTAGCATGTGATAAAACAAGCTGATGAAATCCAAAACAACTTTAGAGCTGACAGACAACTTGGTTTCAGAGCCTTACAACTAAAAGATGCTTTTGTAGGGCATTATTCTTAGATGCAGGTGAGACCTCAGATCAAGATGCTCCTCAGTGGTAGTGGGAGAAGCTGATGATCCCCCACCCCACTCACAGGTAAAGTGTCTCATGTGAACAAGGTCTATAAAACCCTCCAAAGGCAGGCAGACTCTGCCAGGTCTCTGCAGCCAAAAAGACATTTCATCAGCGTGATCATGTTAGAACATTAATCCTTACTTAACAAGGATTATTGCTTGATAACATCACAGGCAAGCAGGAAGGTAAGGCCCCTACTCTGAAGTTTCTTATCTAAAGCAATTTTGTCTTTCAAGCATGGCACTCTATCCTTCGTTAAACAAGGCAGCCAGAAGCCCACAGACTCTGCTCCTCATCAAGTGAACAGGAATTAGGACACTGAAATCACCTAATATTGAGTGTCTAGGGAATTCAGAATACTAAAATATCTGCAGGTCCTAGATGACATACAAGTAATGAAAAAAAGCTTCAGTGATAACAACCCTAGTGCTGGTCATTTCCAACTGGAACTGACCAGGAGAGTTCTCACCAAGAGAAATGTCCTTTTTATTCACCTGAGCAAAGATGTACTAAAAGCCTGTATGAAGTGCAGTTCTCTGTCCTCTCCCTACACAGTTCTATTCCATACACCCCATATCAATATTTTTCAATTTGCTACTAAAAGTTGTGGGAGAAGTTTCAAGTTCCCTTGAAATCAGCATTTCTCCCTATGATTAGCTGTCTCCTGTCTACTTGCAGTCTTTTAGTGACCAAAAATACTGTATTCAAAGAATAATTAATAAAACTCGTTGGGGCCCAAGAGTTGTCACAGGCATATCTTTGTGTACACCATAAACTATGTGTAAATATGTATTTGGACAACTGTTGAAAATGTTTAATTTTTCCCAAACACCACATCTCTTTCCAAACAGCATAGCTTGATGGCATAATACACATATAAAGATGTTTTAATAGTCTGTTTTATTTATAGTTATTTACTCAATACAGTGCATCAAGCCTTGGAAGCCTCTGTGGGCTATGTGTGGACTAAGTAAGCGTCCACCCATTGTTTTAAAAACACGTCATTTGCAGCTGATTGATCGATTTGTAGAACACACTGCAATCAGACATTGCACTTTAGAAAAGAACAAGACTTGACTGTTACCTGAGGGGAGTTACCATGATACATCCACAGGGGACAGTTCTGCTTCCAGGATCCAGTGTGAATCCAAAGCATGCCCATTAACCAATGGTTTTATGCTGTTTTTCTCTTCTTGGTAAGTAGCAGGATAATTCAACTCTTTCTGAAAAATGCAGGAAGTTACAGAGGAGGCAGAGCCCACTGTTAGTAAGATTTCCACTAACTCACATTATTTTAATGTAGGAACAAGAATTTAGCAATGTTTCTTTGTTTTTCTCTAATTCAGCTGACCACTTTTGTGTGAAACATGGACTGAAATCTCCTTTCCCAAGTTTTACGACATGCTCAATTCAAACTTGGGACTACAGGTTGGTAAAGAAAGGATCCAATGAGTAGCACACCACAGGATCTTCAAGCCTGAATTATTATGTTTCCCACTGAGTAGGTCAGTCACAAAAACCTGGTTTCTATTTCAGTGTTGTCACTACATTATTGATGTTACCCTGGTCATCAGTGAGCAGCACACCTCAGCTTTGTCCTCCTGCAAAGTCTTTTGCAATTTGTTTTGAGATATAAAGGTGCAAAGAGTTCTCTAAAAATGGTTGTGATTGGTTTTGGTGTTGGTACTGTTGTCAAGCAAAGTTTCTTTAAATGCTCAAGCTACTCCTCTGCCCTGTGCAGAAACTACTCCAATGCTATGCCAGATACTATTGCATCACCAGCAAAACTGGAAAACATTCAGAGCACTTAAGAGATTTGCAGAGACAGACTTAAGAGTGTACAGTGCATCAAACAACTTACCACAGGCCTATCTATATATCACAGATATCAAATTCAATTTTAAATGCAAGAAGGGAAAAAAATGAGAGATATGAAATTCATATACTGTAATTAAATGGAAAACACATGCAAACTGTAGCAAAAAATAATAGAAACATGAATTGTGTGTGTTGCATCTGTCTGTTATTACAGTAGGAGTGGCAATGATTAGTAGAAATAGGGTTGCAAAATTATTTCTTATATACTATCACTTCCTGTGCCCAGAGGGTAAATGTGATAAAGACATCTCAGCCCCAGGCGAGGGCAAAGGCAGAAAGCAGAGATCTTTCTGCTGGGAAAGAAGAGCACTCAGTAGCACAGGAGTCAAAGGAGGTGCCAACTTTTCATCCTTTGGAGGTACCAGCAACCAGTCTTGGAGCTGGCACAGCTCTTGGAGAGAAAGATACACTGCCAAGGACTTGCTGCCTAGATATCCCAGTCAAGGAGAATCTGTTCCAGGGGGAGAAGGGCTAAGAATGGTCTAAAAACTCCAAAATGTTGATTTTTGTGGGTAGTATCACGTAAATTTAATGGCGCATGAATGTGATTTTCACTTAGACTGGGAATTTGCAATTGTGCACACACATGAACAGCCTCACTCCGGGGAGAATATTCCCATGCTCAGCATTACTCACGAGCCTTGTGCCATCCATCACTTTTCACACATGAAAGAAATGTAAATCAGTTCCACTAAAGCACAGACATGGGTGTCTCCCAGGGTCCTGCTCCACACAGGACTGAGGAGGCACCAGCCAGGCATTGGTGCATAATGCTGATGGGCTCTTAGAGTGTAACCCTGAGCTCTTCCAGAAGCAAAACTTTAACACGTTGCCCAAGAGCACAAGATAAAGCCCTGGCAAGCTTGAGCTGGCAATCTGGGTGGAGGATCTCCCCCTCCACCCAAGCCTGACTCACTGCAGCTCCCTGCAGCTGAAATAGGAAGGGGCAAGGTCTTTGATGGTGGTTGAAGCAAGCAATCAGTTTGGCTGCCTTTAGGAAGTACTGAAATAGGAGACGCCAGTGGGGATGTATCAAGTTTGCAGCACTGAAGTCCCACATTATTTCTTCTGTCCACCAGAAACCAGAGTGGGCTGCACAAGATTGAGAGACGCTTTCTGTGCAGCTGCACTGACTCCCAAACATGTAAGGGAGAGGAAGCTAAATCAGTGTAAAACATCTCTGCTCCCTCCTGTTTCCAGGAGCTGCATCACTCAGGTACATCACTACAGGGGCACACGTGCCCATCCCTTACATCCACACAGCTTTGAACCCTCCTGCATTGACAGAACCAACACAAATGCTCCTGGATTCTTTACACACTGTGCTGGGTTTGGAAAAGGTGGAGGAAGGAGGGTATTTTTCTGCAAATAGGATTTTTCATGAGCCACATAGTCACTTTTTGCTACTACAAATATAACAGCAACAACAATGCACACAGGCCTGAGCAATAATGGAGATTCTGGCAGATATTTTTTTCCCTGTCATAAGCACACTGGGCCTAAGGCAAGGTTTTCCTCTATTTAATAAAGAAAATGGAAATGTAGGGAGAAAAATAAAATTTAAAAAAACCTTGCATTGCCTCTCAAATTACACAAGCTGCTAAATATTTAGGGCATTCTTTCCCACAAACATTTCAAATGGATGAGAAAGAGGTTTGTCTTCTTGACAGTTCACATCCTCTTGTGGGCCAGACTCATTCCTCTGGAAACTCACTGAAGTCAATGATACAGCAGCAGGGATGACAGATGAAGCTCACAATGCACATTTCAGTGGCACCTGCACCGTTCAGACAGATCAGCTCAGGATTAAGATGCAAGTGAAGACACTAAAAGTTCAGGTTGAGGAGAGAACTAAAACAGCATAAGCAGTCTAAAATCTGTGGCAAAGGTGTGTAATTCCCCTCTCAGCCTCTTGGCTGCAGATGAAGGGCTTGAACAATGCAAGAGTTACATTATTTTTCAGTACTTGACACCTACTCTGGCTGTTTGGGGTTTTTCCCCAGCTGTAGTGAATTTCCATTCCTACTCTCATTGCATGGCTGGTTATCCTTCTTGTAAAGAACAAAGTGACAAATACTTGCTGTTGATTACCAATGGGTCAGCCTGCAAACAGCTTTGCAAATCATCACTTTCAAAACAGTTCCAACTTCCTTCAAAATACCAGCAAGACTCCATCGGCTTTTTAAACTGGAAATACCAAACCTGACTGCAAGAAGAGGCCTCAACCAATCTGAATTTATTACCAATTGAATTAGAAGTTCACCACAAATCCAAATGAAAATCAGTAAGCAGTCATTAGATCAAGTAAAAATGAAAGCGAAGATGACAAGAAGTAATAGCTGTAATCATCCATCCAAAATTAACTTATCAGCTATCAAGCAAATAACTGCTATGTTAAAAGCTTTTTCACGTTAGACCACTTGTTCCTCATAATAATTAAAATACAATGCTTTAATAAAAGAGTTTCATTTATATTCTGGTAGTCAAGCTAGCACTTAACTTGATTCTGGGCTGTTCTCAATTAAGAACTGTTTATGGTCTCCAAAATCCCTTCTTGGATGCCTCTGAGGTTCTGCACCAGAAAGAGGAGGGGAAAACTGGCAAGTCATAATAGAGATGTGAGCGCTGTTCTGGGGAAAAAGAGCAACCACCCCTATGGAATCTGGATTCTAAACTCAATCAAAGCCAAGCTGCAATGAAATGTAAAGCTTTGGCCAAATTCCTAAATTCTAGTATCATGATTTTCATTTAGAGTGCTTATTTTGCAGCACGTATTGATTTCACGTTGGGCTAGCCGCTGTTTTGGTGACAAATTTTCCATTTGCGAGGTTTCCCTCTGCCATTTCCCAGCTCTGTCTCCCATACCCAGCTCCCCACGCCCCTACCCTGTGTGAGCCTCATCTCCGAGGCACAGAGCTGCCCCCTGATACTGACACGCCCTGACAGTGAGGATGAGCACGTCCCCAGCCACCCTGGTGTCCCACCCCCCAGATTTTTGGGGGTCACCTCGCTGCCCTCAGGCTGTGCTGGGGCACAGAGGCACGGCACACACCCTCTGGTATCAGCCTCCCCACGGCTTCACAACGGGGAAACAGTGAGCACATGACAAAGAGGCAGCCACTGTTCTTCCTCACTTCAAAAGACAATACCCTGGCACTAATAATCCTTCACACTTAGTAACAGCCAGCTCTATAAACAGTAATTAAAGATGCCTTCTGGTGTACCTGCAAAGGAAACATGATTTTCGTTCTCCACAAGGACCATATTTTCTTTAGTGACTTCTGATTAAAAGGAGCCAACGTTAAGCACGAAAGGATTAATTTTCAGGGGAACGAGCAGCTACAGGTCACATTTTATGACCTTTTAACAATGTCTCCTAACAGGAGCTAAAAGTCAAAATCTGAGATTTTCAGCAGAAATTCTCACAGATTTTCATTTCAGAAACTTTCTGCACACTGCTAATGAGAAATTTTAGAAGAGGGGCACGATTCATACAAAAAAGATTGTGAAATCTGCTAAATCATTTTTACATATACATACAAAAAAAATCCCTTGCTTATTCCCCTGGCATCACATTGAGTAAACCTGCCAGGGATGAATTAAAGCAGCATTCTGAGATTCACTATATTGACTGTTCATTGGCTTGTGCCTCTCCTTTTATTTTTAATCTTCAAACTGGCCAAGGCTTTTACCAGTCACCATTTCTCCAATATTAAGCCCCCCTCTGAGCACTATCTGGAAGTGAAAACTGGGGACAGTTACAGCCCTGCCCACCCAGAAAACCCAGCGCAACCTGGGTGAGCCCAGAGACGCCAAGTCACTGCTCTGTCTAATTACAAACCCGAGGCAGATTAACCTTTGATGACTAAATTAATCTTCTAAATAAAATGAATATGCATCAGCCTGCAAATTAGGATTAAATGCTTAGCAGAATCTTTATGTGATCAAGCAGGTTTTGTGGTGCAGATGTTAACCATTAACATAAAGCAATAAAATCATTCTTTTTTTCTTATAATAACACCTAACAATTCCAAAGCCACCTTTCATCTGAGAATCTCAAAGGGTTTCATAAACATAATTAATTAACCCTCTCAGCATCTGAGACAAGAGCATAATAACATCCCCATCCAGCAGCTGAAGAAACAGAGGCGCAGCAAAGCCCTGGCTCGCGTGCCTTGGACTGTGCGTAATGGGGATGTTCAACTCTTTGAAGAGCAAGAAAAGACCAGGTTTGTGCTGCCTCCAGCCCTGCTCTCACGTAGACAGGCAGGGTGGCTTCTCCACGAGGCTGAATTCCTGCCATGCACGCACATCCCTCTGCCAGAAAGGCCCATGGAGGCTCTGCACAGCCTTTGAGGTTGGCTTCACCTCCAGCAGGCACCGGGGAACAGGAGAGGTGGGCACTGCCTCACCTCCCACCTGCACCAGCACAGCTTTCCCTGGAAAATCTTTTCTAGATGAAAAAAAAAAGTCTCTTCTGGATTTTTCTGGGCACTAAGAACTACCAGTCCCTTGAGGTATCTTTCCCTCACACATGCTGATGATTTAGTCACAGGAGATCCCAGTGACAGCTTTCACACTTTTTTAAATGACTGCTGGTGTCCCTGCAATGTGATTTCTATGTCCACATGGAATAAAAAGCTTGCACGGAAAGTTACCACTTCCATCCACATTCTGACACTGAGATGGGACAGATGTGCCCGTGGTTCTTCCAGGCTCTCACAGAAGACCAAATGTTTTCAGGGAATCAAGGAAAACTGCTGAGGACTACTTTCTGTGCTCATTCTTCCAATGGGATATTCATTTCCATGTGGTTTGCAATAAAGAATTTAGAAAATGTACACATCACGGCTTTTCAGCCTTACTTCCCCTGATTTTAATTTCATTATTTTCAAGCCTTGTGCATTTCATTATTATCAAACTGTAAAATTAAAATTTTATTTGATCTATTTAAGTCAAAACTAATGTAAGAATACTGCTGACCTACAGACAGGCATGGGAGAATTCACATTCTTGATAATTCAATTTGTTGACACATTTTGTTGTCTAATTGTAGCAGCTTCTCTTGGAGTATAAGTTTTCTTTTATATGAACTGATAGGATGGTGTAAAATATCTGTTGTTGAAAATATAATTTTATTTGTTAAAGAGGTAACTGCATAAGTTCTCAAGGTCAGTTTACATTTCTTGGCAATTAAAAGGAATTTTGAATTAAAAATTTACCATTATGTTAGAATATTGACATCACATATATAATTTTGACATATGAGCAACTTCCTCAGTACTGAAAGTTAGACATTGAAAAGCATTTGTTGTTTTCATACAATGACTGCTAAAATCCATGGAAAAATTCCAAGGACTTTAATAAGCTTTGAATTGGGCACATTATTACTATAAATGTAATTCTGGATACCTCCCATAACATCTAGGCCATGTGAGAAACTTAGGAAAAGCAATTAACATTCCTCCATCGACTCTTGTATTTACATTTGAAATTTACCATTTAAGACTTTAATTCTCCATAAAACTGCTTAAATATACATAACTTCAGTGTTATTTAAATGTTTTATGATCTCCCTGAAATGATCCACTAATTAAAATCACTTACTTACTTAACTTAGTATCTTAAATTTACCTACTTTTCTTTTATTTGGAAGGAATTAGATTTAACGTGCAGGATTTTGTTCATTTTCTTTCTGAGGAAATCTTAATTTGGAAGGGAAATCATGATAATATGGTAGGGAGAAGGATGTCTTGAAGGCTGCAGACTTCAGCTAGTGGTAATCATTAGCTACCACGTGTGACACGATGTATATAATTAAGAAATAAATTTATTACAGAAACTTGGAATTATCAATTAAAAAGTAGTCAGTGCGGTCCCCCAAGGTCTGGTATGATTACCTGCCTTATCTGGGCTGTCACTTCCAATGCTGGCTGGAATCTCAAAGCCCTCAGAGGGGGCTCCCTGTGTCAAGTTAAATAAGTGAGACAACCTTAGTGGGAAAATGCAACGATACAAGCACATTCTAGAGGAGAATAAAGAGATCAGCTTAAACCTGAATATTACTGGCAAGCTGTTCTTCCTTCCTGCTGTTTGGACTGAATGGACTGGCAGGACCATTCCATCCGTGGCCGTGCCCCAGTCTGCCTGATGTGCTAAGGAATGGTGAACCTCAGGGGCATTAAAGGACACTCCAGACTGTGACATTGTTTTCTTACCTATAACCTCTGCAGACTGTGATTTTTTTCTTTGAGTTTCCTCAGGTTTAAGGCCAGAAAAGACAGTTAAATTATCTACTTTGACCTTGTATTTCTGTCAGGCCACTAAGCTACACTCACTGGCCTCCTTTTCTCTCTAAGCTCCCTGTCATCCCACTGATCCACAAACATGTCTCAATTATGAGGCAGTGAACCAGTGTAAAAAAATAAACAGTTCCTCCTACCTGCCTTTGTCTACAAAATCTCAGCTCCAGCAAAACTCTGTTGCTCACCCTGAAACAGAATGAAAAATTTGGCATCCTCTGATGAATTAGATTTTGTTTTTCGTGCAGAGTGTCTCACATCTTTATTGCTCTGGGCGCTAGTTTGGACTAAAAATAAAATTAATAGAAAGTGTCACCTCATCATATTTTTTACCTGATTGGCGTAGATGGATCTTAAATACTTTATATCCATCTATGGAGGCTGAATATACCTATTTATGAATTCAGATACAAACCAAATAAAGTTAAAACACAAGTTGCTCATCCACAGATTCAACATAAAAACCTAATTTTTAGAAGCACTATAAAACTTCTTCATACCAATATACATCAAGAAACATAACATATTGTTCACAACTCCAGTATCTGCCTATGCAGTAAAACTTGACATTTACCAGAAACCAGAGAAAAAGAAAATAACAGTCCAAAACTCATGATAGGGTTTTTCAGGATATGATTTGAAGACTGTCTGTTGGCTTCAAAATCAAGATTCCTGGAGACACAAGGAGCCTGACAGACAGTGATTGTCTCCTCTTTTAAAACCGTGCTGACAGCATCAACTGTTGTTCACTTTGTTGTCAGGGAGTGTCAGGAAGAGTGAAACACTTCTTACCTTACCATGTCATGCAAAATTTAGCACCTCTGTCTTTCCCTGGATTCGCCCCACAAGCGTTCCAAACTCGCACAACAAAACCACATGAAACTCAGATGATTTCAGATCGTGTTACAAAGTCAAAACGCAGAACAGATTCACAGAAACATTTGCTAAGGTTCACCAACCTGTTGAGTGAACCTGGGCCCCGTTCCAAGCAAATCTGGATTGATTAATGTTTTCTTTAAATCAACATCACCTGATGTTCTCTGCTACTGATGTGAATCTCAGCTTTTACTTTTCTCTTTGGGATTTTGGACTGGTGTAAGTACACAGCTGAAAACAGCACATGGAATGAACATTCATCTATGTATAACTGAAGAACATGTATCACTGCTTCTGCAAGGAAATAAAATACTGCAAAGGCTTATCCCTCCAGCCTCACCAGTATTCTGCACTATTATGAGCTTTAGGGGGAGGGCTTGGTGTAGGGCTTTTTTCAAACTGCTCATGCATTTAAGAACACGGCAGTAAAGGAGCTCTTTCTGCATTTCAACCGTGGGGCAAAATCGAGATACACTCAGCTGTACAAGGAATGGAACCTCCCTAATGGATCTCTTGAAATCAATGGGACTACTTATGGGATAATATACCATTACCCATTGTGGGTGAGAGCTACTGTAAATAAGCTTTGGAAAGTATATTCCAGCTACAGCTGTGCTTGGTGGTTTGTAATAGTCCAGCACTGGCTAAATATAAATAAATAAAATAAAGTGGGAGATAGTGATACTCCGTTTTCTGCCCTGACTGTACATTTGTTGGGAGTGCCCGAGCAATCAGAACACTACATAAATACTTTGCCATGCCTGTGGGATTCTATGCTAACTTATAATCCATCACTGAAGCAGGCAGCAGCTCCTGAAGACATGCTAAAGCACTTTGGGTTGAATGTAATTCATTGTTACACTCTCTGGTTTATTTCCTCTTGCAAGAAGAAGTGGCTACATGTGGAGCAGTTGTATGCAGGAAATTTCACTTAAAATTTGCACCAGATTAAGTAATTATTGACCAAAAACTCTGTATTTTATCACTTGATTTATCTTCTTTCTATGCAAATTCTTTGTCAGCAACCTTTCCGTTCAGGAATTCTACTTCGAATATAGCATGTCTATACTTATATCTTTATCTGAAAACTGACAAGTTTTCAGGATTGAGGTAAAACTATTCAGATAAACAAGAAGAACCTGTCCCACCCTGTTCTCACTAGACATACATAAGTATGTATTTTGTGTCTCTAAAAGATACCTGTTCATCACACAGTTGTGCTATTTTCTTATTTCTGACTCCTAGTTTCAGAGAAACAAAAAACTGAGGAAAACGTTAAAAAAACTTGTCAAAGTTTCTGTTGGAATAGAAAAGGAATGGGAATATTGTAAGACAGACCGTTCCCTCAATTTCTTCTGGCCAATTTGTAGTCCCAGCAGATTTGCAGAAACTCTGAACGAGCACAGAGGCCTGGCAGTGCTGACACGAGCTGAACCCTCTCGCCTTGTGGAACTCAACCACTGCCCCTTCATAGACAGCTTTGGCAAAATACAGAGATCAACCCAAATGAAAAAGAGATGTAAAACTGACTGGATTCTTAAGGAGAATTTTTGTCAGGAAGTGAAAAAGGCCCCAGCATTTCATCAGAGAACTTTCTAGCAGCTTAATTCCTCACTGATACGTTTGTGCTGCTGGGGTCCATCCCCAGTGTCTTGCACTCCTGCTTTTCCTTTTGCTGCTGACTTAGATGTCGGTGTCCACTAAGGATCTACAAAAAGGAATCTTTAATGTTCAGGCTGTAAATATGCCACTGAGTCCCAAGAGCCCAGCATATGTCAAAGGCACGAAATGATGGCCATGAAAGGGAGTTCTACATCTGTGTTTGCTTAGCTGAAGAGCTGCAGGGCTGACCTGTGCACTGATGTGGCTGTTTAATATGGTCTCTGCAAACCGTTCAATAACATCAGAACTGCTGGTTAATCCTCTTACCAGTACCATTGACATTATTTCATGTTCTACTAATTCCAAGCCATCTTGGAATAAGCAGAAATACTTGCCTCTCTGGCAAGTCAATAGACAGTGGCTGAATTTTTTAAAAGGCTGCAGCTCTAATAAACGTCCACGTATAACTTCAGAACAAGATTATTATTTTTTTTATGGAAGCATTTCTGCATAATGTTATAGCATGAGTCTCACCTCATTTTACTTGTGCAAGTCAGGAGTAAAGGTAATTAAAATGCATGGGAAGGACTGAACTTTGAAATGGAATATTCTGAAACAAATATCCAAGCATATTTTGAGATTATATCTCCAAAGGTGTGGACATGCAAAAATCTCAATTATTTGGACTTTGGAAGAATAAAAATTATATTTCAAATGGACAAAATAAAAAGGGTGGGATTTGAAAAACTTCAGAGGTACCTATATTCCTATTTTGCAACTTGAGCCGTTTTTGCAACCTTTTCCTTTTCATTTGAATTTCCCACGTAGACTTTGTGACACTCATGAAAATGGACATAATTAGCTTTTTCACATGGTGTCTCCCAATTCAGCATTGAACATTAAAAACAACCCACTCAAAATTACCCAAAAATGAACAAAGAAAATGCCTGTTTAATAAAAACAATCTCTCTTAATGATTTTCCCATGCATTTCCCAAAGAGTCCCAAAGAGCAGGAGACCATGAAGGAGAATGATGCAAAATCTTTCTGACTTTGGAAGGAACTAATGTTTTTGAAGCTGTCCAATCATTCTTACCTCTCTTTGCAACCTTTAGGGAGTCACAATCCATCCAGGAGAATCAATTATTGAATGTAACAGTAAGAGCCTTGTGTCACCATTCTCTGTCATGTCGCTGTCTTCTGTCAGAGAGCACCGTGGGTCTGAAACCAAAGCAGACACAGGGTGTGAATGAACTGCAAAAAACCAAAGTGTTTCAAAATCTGGGAGACTGGTTACCACCACTGTCCTGCTCTGAGCATTGCACACCACAGGAACAGGTCGAGGAAAGAATTTTTCTGTACACAATACACTCAGGCCCCCACTATCACTTAATCCCTCTTCCATCTCTGCCAAATTCCAGCTGCAGCCCATACTCGCCTCCAAAGAAGCAGAGCTAATAGCAAAGTCCTATCTATTGGCTCCTTCACCAGCATTTCACAACAGATATCGTCTGATTAGGTGCTAAGTGGGACTATTTGCACTTTTGCTTATGGTACATATAATTATGTAATTCTGTAAAATGCCCAAATGACTGTTTAAGTAGCAGCTGCACAAAAGAGGCATTGGTTGGACAGCACAGAAAATACAAATTTAAATAAAGCCAGCACAGGAAAAAACACACTGATAACATTTATATATATATATGTATTTATACACCTTCAGGACTATCAAACACAGAACTAGATCCTGTCAATGAAACCACTGACGAGCAGGGCTGCCTCTCCTCTATGAAAGTTTTGCCAGTGATGGTCCAGTGACATTTAACTTACTTTTCCTAATTTTCAGACTACACATACCCTAATTGCATTTCACAGGAACAGAGCTTCCGTGAGCTTTGATTAGAGGAGTCACAAAGTATCAAGGTTAGTTTGAAGTGCTGATATATTTTAAAATACATCCTTCTAAGCGTAGGGGTAAGGTGGTTGCAGTGGTAGGAGTCTGCCACAGAGGTGCTCCACAGAGGTCAAAAGGAGATCACTATTTGTTTAATTTAAATAAATCAATTTGTTAAACAAGGAGCTTCTGAGATTATACAGTCAGAGGGTGGAGAGCAAAGAAAGATAATTATTTTTGTTTGCATAAATCATTTTCTTATTACTTAGGGATCAGGGTGGTATTGTTTGGGTTGGAGAAAGGAGGGCAAAAGAAGATAACTATCAATTTGCTGATCAGGGTTACATGGGATTTTGCTGCTGGGGCTGGAGGAAGGAAAGAAGATCATTATTTTTATTTAAATAAATCAATTTGTTGTGATCAGGGATCACATGAGGTTGTGCCATTTGCAAGGAAGGCATAGGAAATTCTCCTTTATGGATAGCTGGCTGCAGAACAAATGTTCAGGCACTATTCTATCAAATGGAAAAAAGGAAAAAGCCCAAACCCTTCAAGACCATAGAACTGGATTTCTACCTTTTTTTTTTGTTTTGAAAGTTCCTGACTTTGTCATCTTGCATTGGTCTCTAACTTGAGTTAACACATTGACTGCTATACTTTTAACACACTAAATCAGGAATATATATGTGTACGTGTGTGGGCATGTACATAAACCATGTATATAGACAATTAGAGAGAGAAAGAAAGAGAAAGAAAAATAAATAATTTACAGCTACCAGGGCCTGATCCTGCAGAAGCCTTTGTACTTGGAGGCAATGCTGATGTAACTACTGTACAAACTGCAATTGCCTTCCCAGGACATAGGACCAGCTCTCCAGTGAGGAACATTCATTGAAATCAATGACCATTCTGTGCACACACACTTTAAGGGCCTGATATTTGTTGCCTCTTTTCTGAAGCAATTAATGAAGCTCTGTGTGTCATTTTAAAGGCCCTTCATGAACTAACTGGAAATCTACAGCACTGAACATCAGTGAACTCATATCCAAAACTAATAGCTTCAGTATCACTGCCAAAAATTGACTAAGCGCTCTTTGTGCCTGCAAATGGGGTTCTGTGGGCAGTATCCTTCTATCTGCCTTCAAGGGATAATCTCCTCTTACAAATAAAACAATTGTTTCATTTGCTCGTTGCAATGGTTGAATGAAGCTGCAGAAATGAATCTCACTGGTTTCGAACGTTCTCAAGTCAATCAAGAGCGGATTTGGGGAGGGGGGTCACTTTCAATTACCACGTGTTGCCATTTGTAAAACTAGTCTTAAAAATGTCTTTTCACAGGTTTAGATGCGACTCATGGAAAATAATAAGCAAACCATTCCCCTCAGTATATTAAATTAAAATACAGCTTGAATAAAGTGTAAAAGTCAAAAATCCATATCTGCATGATCAAGTGCCCCATGTATTAACCTTGGAGTGAAAAGAAGGAAAAATCCAGTTAGCTCTTTAAGAAATAAAACACTGTTTAAGTAATTACAGAAAATAGTGGGCTGCAACCTCAGATACTTTCAGAGCCAGTGGTGTAGTCCAAGGGATCAATTTGTGTTTGTAAAAAGAATGATAAATCTAACTAAACATCTTTATTTTTACAGTACGTTAAAGAAGCATTTTTATTTAGTGCAGTCATATATCTCCACATTATTCTGAAGTATGCTTCTTTATTGCTTTTATGTCTTCAGAACTGCCTGAGGAAAGCATCCTTTTCTCCTTGTGTTTCATTGTTGTTACCCTTGTAGAGTATTACATGCACAAACTTGATTATGATTAATTGAGAGCTTTGGCAAATTATGTTTTTATTCCTTTCCATCTAAGTCTCCCATCTGCTTAAGAATTAAGCAGAAAAAAAAACGACATTTTAGGTTTATAAGGACACTTAGGGCTTTCTGGGTAAATCATCAGAACAACTGGTTCAGCAATAATGGCTCCAAGCAAAGTCTTCCTTCAGTCTTACATCATCAACACAATAATGCATCTCCATCCTACAAGTCAGGTGAGAGAGGGTGATAACTGGTCCAACCTCATTTGATCTTGCTGCAGAGCTGGAATTTCAAACTGAATCAAGCCAGTTTAGGATATTGCTCAACTAGACCTTGCCACCAAGGAACCACTTGCAGCAGTGAAGTGCAAGGTCTGTAAACACAAACAGCACAGTGCAGAAAACAAAAAGCTGGTTAATTTTAAGAGGCGCTGTTGAAGTTCTTACCCAAGGTGCTGCAGCTGCACAGAGAGCCCATTAAGGCTGGTGTACCACATCAGATAAGGCCCTTCCTTCAGGGTTTATGATTCAGGTATAAATGCTTGCCATCCCCTGGAAACTGGCAAATGAGGTTGCACTTGGCAGTCTGGGGTTTTCTTAATAGGATGAATGACAGAAGCGAGAAGTCGTGTTTAACCTGTACGACTGCGAGGTGGAAAAGGCAGGGCTTTTTCATTTAAAGACAGCCTTGCTCTCCAGCCTTGCTGGCAGACAGCATGCAGTTGGGATGAGAAGGCAAAATTATTGAGGAATTTGCTCCTCTGAGACCACAGCGTTGAAATAACAAAAAAACCAAACAATTTTTGGAGCCAGAACACAGATACAATCAGTCCTTAAAAGGCTGGTCTGGACAGCTGGTGGTGTGGGGACAGGGGCTGTGGATTTATGACAAGGTCAGCACCAGTGGCATTTTTCTTACTCAGCCAATAACGTGAATTGAGTTGTTGGCCTTGGCCCAGGTCCCTGTGAGCAACACTGCAAGTGACTGACACCACACCACCCTTGAATCACCACTGGGCAAGATAGGTTAAATCTGCACACTTGACACTGGCAGGAACCACAGAGCTCAGGTGTGATCTGCTGCTGTAAGTCAGCTGTAAAGGTAGTGACTCCAGAGGGAAGGATAAAAAATCATCACCTAAGATGGGTCCAATTACCTGTAAAGGTGGCACCTAGTGACTAGCAGGGGAGTTACTGCACTGTCACTGCACACAGGTGGAGTGGAGACTGACAAAACATCAAAAGAGAAAGAGTCTGTGGTTCAACTGAACCAAACCAGATTTAGAGGTAGATACAGAAGCTATACTTCCTCTGCCAGGGTTTGTAGAAGATCCTTGTCAAATATGTACTGACAGCAATGGTGTAAAACCTTTCAGCAGCTCACTGACATAAAATTCTCTGCTGGTCTCATAGCAGATGAAGAAACTGCTTTTAGTAATAGATATTGTTTGTGTAGAAACACCAGCTCTGTGGAAGCAGCAATATGGATCAAGAGTCCTCCATGGCAGAGTGAACAAAGTACAGCGCAACTGTACTGATGAATGCCACATGGTTGGTGATCCAAGCACTACCCATGGACCAGGGAAAAGCAGTCCCTTCTTAGCCAGGAAAGGAGGGGGGTTCTATTAATCACATCCAAAACAGTTTTATTCCGAGTTGAATCTCCCTTCATGTTGGTCAAGTGACTTCAGCATTCCACTTCTGAGGCTCACAAAAAGGAGAGGCTGCCTTTACCCACCACTGCACAGGATCTTAGCAAGAATGATTCACTGGAGTAAACTTTTCCAGTGATATGTATCACCCTTCCCTGCTGCAATGACACAGATAGAAATGAGGGGTGTCTGAAGATTTCACACCTCCAAGAAGTAATCCCTGCACCTGCAGGCCCAAAGGAATCACCACACAGAAAATAAGTAATCTGGTGACAAAGCTACTGGAATCTCTGGTCAGAACCCCCTGGAACAGTTGTCCCAGCTCTCTCTGGGGGCTGCTACATCTGCTGCAGTCCTTTCCCTCTGCTCACACACAAAGTATACACAAGGGCACAAAGTCAATCCAGTCTTCTGTGGAAAGCCCTGCATGAAGCCTCTTTAATTTGGCTTTGTGCAAGTGTGTGAATCTCACCCTGATGCTTTCAGGGTACTCAGGGAAACATTAGAATGGCAGCACAGCAGAAATGGAAAAACATTCTCATTCTTTGGCAGCAAATAATTTATTTCATGTCCACCACCCTTTTGTTTTTTCCCTGCTGCCTATGTTTGTGATTGTAAGTGAAATTAATTTCTGAAGAGTTTAGCTAATAATTATTGATGAGAAGATCCTGTCAATCTCTCAAGATAAACAAGAATGGGTTCTGGCTTACACCAACTGCACGTCACATGACTGTCCTATTTTTCTGATTTAATAAATATTAACCTTTCTGCCTTTTAGGAGCATTGTAGAAGATTTTTTTTATCTTCCCATGTGATAGCGTAAATGGCCAATGCATGCCAAAACTACTCCTGTTATATAAAATGGCCAATTTTCCTTATTTCATTTCAAGACAAGACATTGTTCAAATTAAAATTAAAATGCACACAGATTATATCTTCTTTTACCTGAATCTATGCAAAATGCTATTTAGGGTGTGCCTCTTTTTCTAACCACAAATTCTTCCAACATCAGATAAAAGAGATTTATCATCATATTCCTATTTTATCTTCTAACTTTTGCCTAGTGGGAAAGCATAAAGCAGACAGGTCACCCCCCAAAAAGACTGTAGGAAAGGATCTTACATCAAGGCACTTGGCAGAAGCTCAGAAGATCTTTTGGAAGTTGCCAACCTTGCCAAAGACTTTCCTCTCTGCCTTGAGCTGACTGCTTTCCTTCCTTGAGACTCAGTTTCCTGACTGTAAAGTAAAAGGCACAGGAAGGTATAAAATCTCTTCTTCCTTTTTTTTTTTTTTTTTTCTATCTTATTCTTATTGCAAGCATTTCCAGGCAAGTCTAATTATGCATTTAGCACATGGGGTCTCCAAACTCAGCTGGAGCCCTCAGGCATTCCTGTAGTATAAATAACAATAATGATGATGGAGCATTAAAATAGACAGAACTTGTTCTTTGTTCACTACAATGTGATTCAAACTGTGGCTGGACTTATATCTAACACCACCAGCCAGTTTATTTATGAGAGGATTTATCAGAAGTGGTTGGGTTTAATTTCCTCTAATTCACGCTGCATGAAAAATGGCAGTTGTCCGATTTTAATCTAAAACCTGATGATAGGGCTTCCCAGAAATAACAAAAATACTGCAATGGACGGATCCAAACATTAACTGGAGGAGTGCAGTGCAGACTGATCATGCCTGCTGCCTCACACCTCCACTCTATCCCCTCCCTGCTTCAAATTTTCCAGTGGAACCTGCAAAGCCAGGATCACTGAAGCAATATGGGAATTATTAATGGTAACAAAAGGAATTGTGGGGCTTCAACTGCCTTCTTTGGCATCTTGATTCCCAGAAAGAGTTAATCTTTTGTTCTTAGACTGGCTTTTTTTTGTTTTTAACTAAGTGGATATGTTTGTTAAGATGTCTTTCCTAAGGTGGAAGGAGGAGAGAGAGGTTGTTAAAAAAAAACCCCACTGTTATTTGCAAATGGAACAAATGCCTGAAGTTAAATATGAGTGTGCATCAACAAGCTCATATTTATTATGGGGTGAAAAATAATAATAACAAAAAAGTGGAATTCCTTTCCAAACAAATCAGGAAAAAATTCAAAAGCGGGGGCCAATCAATACCACCCTGTGATCAACAGGAAATGCTAAGAATAACTGTATATCATGTGTGGCTTCAAATTTACAACCAGGACATATAATCTCATTGTAAGAAGAGAGTCAAGTTCAAGAACTTAGCCTCTACAGTAAAGCTCTCATTTTAGCTAAAGAAGCTGAGGTCGACGGCCTCTCAAATGAAACAGATAAGGCGACATAGGGTTCTTGTCAGAAACAAATGTTATGTCTCTCCCTACTGAAAAGCTTAAAGATATTATCAGCAAAAGCCTAGTTGGGCCTGAAATGGGTCCCAGAGAAGTAATATTAACCAGGCTCCTGGCAGATCATTTATTTATCTCAAGCTAAATTCAATAAAGAGAGCCATATATAAGTGAGGGAAAATAATGCAGCTGCTAGTAATTTATCATTGGATGGAAAGTCATTGTTATCCTTATCTCTCCAATGATGTTCTATTTCCAACTGGTAATGAATTATGGGGCTTGCCACATCTTTACTATGTGACAGGTCAACACTACCTCATGGGTACTGTACTGTATTTATGCAATCGATAGAGAGTTTGCTGAGAAAATATTGGCAACCATTTTGTGAGAGTGACCCGGGGCTGCGTGGCCTTAGGATCAGTGGTGGTGGTCAGTGGATGGAGCAGCATTTCTCTGCTCCTTTAAAACAAAGATGCCTTTGAATGCTTTAAAAGTATTTTTCACTTTATAGAAAGCCAAGCATGTGAAGAGAACCACTGGATTGTTAATTAGAAAGCCTTCTGCTCATTTAAGCTGGCTCAGCCACCAAAGGGATCTTTTCCGTTCCTTTGTTGCACTTATTAGAGGGATTTATTAAATCAAACTTCAGTACAGACTTATCCAAAATTACTTGTGCCTGTGGTGTCCGGGGCACAGCAGAGGCACGGAGAGCAGAGGTTTGGCCAGGCTGCTGCTGAGATGTGAGGCCAGGCTAACAAGCTGCACCGGGTGCCCCACAGAGCTCCCAAATTCCACACTGAGTGCAAAGGTGGAAGCCATGCAGCCCAACATTGCCTTTGCTCTCCTCAAGTCAGCTGTGAGAGACGCCCCCAGCACGACCCCTGCAAGGGAAGCAGTGAAAAGCTGTTATGTGAAGGATGGTCCAGGAGGAAGAGCCCTGCTACAGGGACACCTGGCTAGGGAAACTGCTGCACCTTCCTGAAGCAGTTCCTTCTCTGGCACTGCTCTCCCATCCCTGAACCAATTATGACCATGTTTTCTCTCTCCCCTGCTTCTTCCCATTGGGTTTCAGTTTTCATTATTCATGAGAAGAGCTCATGTAAATTTAAAAGTTTGTGTTTATACTCAAAAATCAGAGGTACACTTTTTTCCTTTTATATGTGCTGAGGGGGGGGATGTACACCACAAATGACTAAAACATTGCGATTTTCAAAAATACCTCTCGAAGAAGAAAAAAGAAAATTTCTAACTACACTGTAATTATCCTGAAAAAAAAAAAGGAAATATTTTAGAGTAAGCAGTCTTCTCTCACTAATAATTACCAAATAAATAAAAAAACCTACACAACCACAATTTAGCCCGCACCGGGTTTCTAGATTAGGCCACTTGATCTTCAAAACATTTAGCACTATCTCCTCTGGAGCCCTCTGCCTCCTTCTCCATTGAGACTACCCATTTGTGGCCATGGATTGTTTCAAGAAATGAGCAATCCAGAAAATCCCATTTTGATTTTTTGTTTTTAGTTTGGATAGGTAGAAAGGCAGAAAAATACACATCCTTTAAGGCAGAGTAGGAATATATTTTGAAAAAATAAAGAAGGAAATTACAGTTTTTCTGAAGAGAAGCAGCAGCCATGCCAATGGTAAAAGTTACTGGTTGTAGTAACACTTGGATTTTTAGCCAGGTAAAGGGATGTGCAGATGAGTTTGATCAGTGCTGAACCCACAGACTTTTCTGGAAGAGCACAATAGGACAGGACTGTAGCCATGTGACATCCAAATGAGGCAAGAAGAGGAAAACTAAAGCCATCCCATTACTGTGGGAAAGGGAAATTTGGACATGCTGGCCAGCTACAGTTCACTTACATAACATATTAGGTGGCCTAAACGATACAAGCAAGGTGGCCAAGATTAACTCAGGTGAAAAACAAGCGCAGAGAGCTCCATCCATTGTTAAATAACGAGCGTGTTTCCTGGCCACAGAGACATGCTGTGCCTTCTGGCATGCAGGCATGTGTTAATATGTCCCCTTGGCTCTGGATGTTTGGGAAAGTCTCAGTAATGGAAAAACAAGGATGTTGTAGCTGAAGGCTGAAGTCCTTTGGCAGAGCAGTGTGTGCAGGAGCTTGACCAGAGCCTGCTGGACTGCACTTGGGCCCAGGCTGTGATAGCAGCCTGTCAATTCCCCCAGCATTCACACTCATTCACAAAGATCCAGAGAGTCAATGAGAGCATTACCTTATCCTGGAGCAAACAATCTCATTTTCCCATGTACCGGCTGAGATACAAATTCCATATGGTTTGGCTGTACCAGAAGAGGTCCTGCCCAGGCCACATCAGCACAAGAAAGTTCTGACATTTTCATAATCAGTTAACTCAAGGGGTCATCCAGCTGATGCCAGGAAGATCTCACCTTTCTTTTAATAGCTGAAAGAGTATAATGGATTTTTTTTCAATTTAAACACGTTATGTAAATAGAAAAAAAAAAATCTAGGTGTCCTAACTCATAGAAAACAAGATAAACCAGAGAAGCACACTCCTTGAAATCACCTATTGATTCTGAGTCTGTCATAGCCAGCAAAGAGTCTGCTACTCATCAGACAGATGCTCTTTCTCATGGAGTTTCAAACACACTGTCAAAATTGTGTACAGTTTCTAGCTCCCAGGCCTTCTACTTACACACAAATCACTAAATTCACTTTTTAATTTCCATTGTTTGGAGGCCTATCTCAAAATTAAAAAAAAAAAAAAAAGAAAATCAAAACAACAAAACCCTAAAACATTGACTTAAAACTTACTTAGGTTTACAGAGGTACAGTCTGGTAAAAATGATGTATGTGTTTAATAATATGTTCCCTGGTTAATAAAAAACTAGATTATTTTTGGACTACAGAATTTAAATGGAAGAAAGTTTAGCCATTAGGAACCTGTTTACTATTACCAAGAGAATACCCAGTTGGCAGGTCAATAGCTATCATCAGAAATAAAAAACCACAGCAGCCACCTGTGCTTAAGGCTTGTGCCTGTTAGGAAAGAAAAAAGAAATGAAAGGGCAAAACTTGAGAAGCAAAGCCAGAGCATGCTGGGTTCTCTTCAGCTTAAAATTTAAAAAAGAGAGGACATTGCTTTGGGACTACTGAATTAAAAGTTTAGAGGATATGGTAACCCTCTCTTCCAGACTGTTTAAGATGCAATGGGCAGCAAATACCTGCACCAAACTTTTTCTCTAGAAAACCAATCCAAAGTGTGCTGAAATATCTTGGGCTCTTCACAGCATAAGGATTTGCTCTGAAAGGAAGTGTGCACACAGGGATGTTTCCCCTTTCCTCTGTGGACAGTCCCATCATTGAGCCAGTTGGAGAGTGGCCACTCAGAGTTGAAAAGGCCAACAGACACCTGTGACAAATGCATCCTTCCTTTACCAGATGGAAATACTTGAAGCCTTGAGAAAGTTCTCGGTGTGATGGGAATGGGTCAGAGGGAATTGCACCTGCAGAGGAGCTGCAGCTCCTGCACCACAGACATGTTCCCAGCAGTGTCCCTGCCAACAATGGCACTTCTGGTGTGGGACAGGAGGATATCTATTGCCAGCAGTGAATATAGGGCAAGGCAACGAAATCTCGCTCCTGCATAATCTGGGACATACGTCAATCCTGAAATTCAGTGCAGAGAAGGGTTTTCCCTCTGATTTCTCGTTTCCAAAAGAGTGCTGTTCTCGTTTTTACCACTCAGCTGTGGTTAATGTTTCCCTCTCCTAGAGACTTCACTGTGTACTTATGTATATATGAAATATATTGACATTTACATATAATTAGAAATTACCTAGCACCATGTGGCGATTCAGATATTTTCTCATGTAAGTATAGAGAACTGAATTAGTAAATGAAAACATTTTAAAAACAATTACCCTATGTAACACAAAATGCTCCTCATTGAAGACACAAAAACACTATAGTCCAAATATCAGTTAAACACCGAAAGATTGGATATTTAGGTGATTAATAAACCTGCAAAAGATGAAATCTTTAACTTACTGACAAATGAAACAATTCAGTTTAAGTTTGGATAGTCAAAGGTGTTCCATTTTTCAGTATGAAAGGAATTTTCATCGAGTAAAATCTGGACTAAAAAAGCTGAGGAGAGGCAGTAGCAGCACCTGCAGAACACCCTTGTGCTCATGACCACCTCCTGGTTCCTTAAGGTTTGTTGAAATCAAACCCCACCCAGCCAGTCTTAGACCCATTACTCTATTTACAAGTTCCCAGTGGTTTAATGCCTGTTACAGATCTTAATGCCTAATCAACTGTTGATGCAATTATTCTTCTCTTCCACAAGCAAAGTCTTAAATGAATAGGCAACGATTTAACGACTAATAACATTTTCTTCCCCATGCTTGTTAGCAGAGACTTCCTTTCTGAACTTTGATAAGACATTTACAGAATATGAAGGAAAAAAAAAAAACTAAAAACCACAAACAAACAAACCAACCCCCACACACAACAAAACCAAAACAAAAACCAAAACAAAAATAAAACCCAACCAAGAACATGATTGCTTCAATGAACAGCCCTTATTTTATTACCACAGGACCTTAACCTGGACTTGTCTAACCTTACATAACTTTTTGGTACCCTGCCCTCTGCTTGTCCTTGTCTCTCACTGTAGTGTTCTCATGGCTCAGAGCCAGAACGTCTCTCAAGGAACCTCCAGCATTCCCTGATGCCAAAGGAAATGCTCCTGCAATGGTCCAACTTCACAAGGAAGGCAAAAGGTGGTGCTGCCTGCAGCTGTTCCTTGCCAAAACACTGGCCAAGAGGCCAGCCAAGGCTCAGGCCAGCCCTGTACAGCTCATGCCATGTGCTCCTCCACTGAGCAAACAAGGGTGAGATATGAAATCTGAGTGTTGGGACCCCATTTCCCAACACAGAAGTGAATGCCGTGAACTCAGCAAACTTCCAGGGCAAGCTCACAGGGGCTGGACTGGAATACCAGGTCCAATGAGGCAGAGTTTGACTGCAGCACAACCAACACAGATCCAGACACTTTTTCAGCACATGCAACAGTCATTTTTTTCTGTGAAAGCAAATTGTCAACTCTTAGTTCTCTTTTGGCTTGATGAACAGCATCCTTTTTCTTTTCCCAACCTATCTCCCAGAATCAAGCCTCCAAGTACATAAACACTTCAACTGCCATAAAAATGATGGTGGGAAGTTCACTACAAATATTTTAAAGAAAAAGCTTCAGCCCTCCAGGAGTCTTTTCTTAATGTATATTTCTGTGAAATTCTGAAACTATTCATTTACAGATTTATAAAAAGTAAATATCAATATACTCAATTTTTAGTCTCATCTGAGGCTTAGGTTGTGAAGGGAGACACTGCTATATTTACTTCCTTTTCTTGTACAGCCTAAATTCTGTGACTCAGACAATTGATCCACAAGAACAAGCCAGGATAGGTAGAAAACTATCCATGACAAACTCCCTGTCACTTGAGTTTTTAAATCAAGATTGAGCGCCTTTCTAATCCAAGTGCTCCAGCTCTACCACAAGCTCCACGCAGCAATCACTAAGCAAAACCCTCTGCCTTATGGGACTCAGCCAAGGTGATTATAATGGCTCCTGCTGGCCTTAAAAATCAGGTGAAATAGAAACTATGGTTGAGATTCATCCACATGAGAAGCCCTGAGATAAAACTTTGAATAGAATTTCAGCCAAAGTGTTTAGAATGTCCCAGGCAACCCTGCATCCAGAAAGATTTTAAGGGAATCCCCCCAAACTACACACGTAGAGGAACAACTGCGTCAAGACTTATTAAGGTTTTGTTTTGCAGAGTGTGAGAGGAAATAAAAAGCATTGCCTTCTGCCCCAGGGTTACTGCTGGAAGAGAAAGACCAGCTGGGACCTCTTGTGGAATGCAAAGGAAGCTTAACATTTATCTGTTTCTGCTCTCACTGGAATTTTTGGAGGAGCTCTTAAAGTGTGCATCTCCAAGAGAAAAATAAACCTCTAAGGAAGTTCTTTTGACCTAGTAGCAAGTTTCAGAAGAGCTGGTGGCTTTGCTATGTGTCCTGAGGCTCATGAAACAGCCAGTCCCTAATGCCTGATGCTGAGGAGCCAGGGGAGGAGGATAGGCAGAGCTGCAGGTTGGAAACTCTGGTCTGTGACCTCTGTCACTTCTCCATTTCAATAACTCCTATTGTAGAACAAAGCTCACCAAGAGAAGCAGTGACTCCACAACTCACAAACATAAATCATACATTGAAGGACAAAGCACAGGAAATTGCCTTGAGACTTGGAGCAGTTTGGGGAACACATGACTCCAGCACACTGCATTTGGCCAAGGCCTCTTGCCTCCTCCTGAAATGAGCAGGGGCCATTCAGGTCCTCCTGCGTGGGAACACAACCTGGGTCAGTGGGCAGAGACTGGCCACAAATACATTTACACAAACTGTACATGGGTATTAGTAAACACACACATTCCACCAGAAAGGGATTACATGACTCTTCCCCAATGTCCGGATCGCACTCTGTTACCAAACAAAAGAAATTATGCAAATAAATAGCCCCAGAGGCAGAGTAAGCATGATCCACTCCTGCTTGTGAATACTGGGCAAACACCTAATAACCCAAATTAATTACTTGCCTCTGCTCGTTTTGTCCAATGATCAAAGTAATACATCCAGTGGTTGCACATGAATGTGACTATTTGTACAAAATTACATTTATACAGAAGAGGCGCAGGGCCAGGCCCTGCAGTATTTGTCATTAGTCACATGTAAGTCACCTTATTGAGGGAATTGCTCCTCATTTCTTAGCACCAGCACTGCAGGATGAACTTCTGCAATATTAAGGTGATGAGGTTCTGTAGCAGAGCAAGGGTAGAATCAATTCTTCTTAGAGTTCACCTTATCCTCATCAGCCCACCTGGGACACATGAAATATTTGTGAAATCAATTTCAGAATGACCAGACAAGGTGCTGGAAGCACCACAGTCAGTTCAGCAGTTGGCTCTTCCAGGAACAGGAACACTTTGGGAATGAGGATGGAAGGGTAGAACTTCCTTCCTCACAGAATCCCTGCAGTGCACACAGCAACCCTCGATTCAAGAGATGCTGCCATGCACACAGGCTCACACACTCCATCAAATGAGCACCACTGGCCCCTTTCAGCAATAGCTGTGCAAAGCACCATTCTATAAGCCTAAACTTACTTTCCTCATTTCTTCAGCACTGTGCAGTATTTTGGATCAGCACTGAATCAAGCTGAGGCCTCCAAACCCATTTTTTCTGGCACAACGCAACCAGAACTGTGGATATTGATCCTGAGTTTGCCTGTCTACAATGAGAACTGTACTTCCAAGCCACAGGATGTGGAAAACACAGAACAAGGATACTTACAGGACCTGGTTCCTGGGCCACTGAAGTCCTAAGGCAGCTTTCTCCTGTATAGAGTAGGCTTTGGAGACAGGCTGCTAAAATTCCATCTTGACAATCCAGTCCATATTTCCTCCCAATATGGCAGAAAAAGTTTCACAGATCTTAGCAAATCCATCCCATGGTTTTAGTCTCCTTATGAGACCTTTGGATATGCCCTCCTGGCAAAGAAAAAGGAAAACTTTGCAATCAACATATGGAATTCAGTTGGCTAAGAATTTTGATAAAGGCATGTACAGAAGGAACTCGGTGTCAAACAGACCCTGTAAAACACATACATAAATATTAATGTAATTTCCCTTTCTTTCAGGAATTGTTTGTTGTTCTATTTGATCACTGTACTTCTCCAGCTTCCAATATTTTTGGATAATCTTGTTGCCTTCATTGGTAATCACTCTATTTGGTGTGGGAGATGGATTTTTCCAATTTTGTGCTATTATATACCTTAGCATGGAAAGGATTAGATGGGTTTTTCTTTTTCCGTTTAGTCATTATTTAACTGCTTGTGAGCTTCAGGGATTTATATCCCAGTAGGTCTAATTCCAGGATTATAGGCATCTAAATATCCAGTAAATCATTTAGTAGCATATAGGTTTAAGGCAACTTCAAATAACCCCTCCAGTCAGATCTCCAGCTAAAAACTGAAGTTAGCCAGAAGCACTAGATTTGAGTAAGAGTTATTAAGTAATTCAGAATCACTAATTTAGAGTCTGATTCTACTTGCTTCAAAGGTACTGATAAAATTTATACCCACTTCAGTGGAACATGGCAAGGTCTTCAAATCCTCTTGCTTTAGACACTTGCCTTCTTCCTAGCCAAACACTAATCAAAGTCTCCTCCTCTGATTTAAGGACCAGCTCTCATTCCCATAACCATTGCATTTTTATTTAGATAAACACTGTCAGGTTGAGTTGACCCAAAATTTAGATTTACTGAAAATTAAATCAAATGAGCAACAGAAAGCTCTCTGTATTTGTTTTTCTAAATTCCAGTGAAAGCAGCTTCTTGGTTTGGACTTCAATTTTCCTTGGCATCATCTACAGCCTGAACATTGAAGCACTGTGCTCGTACATGAAAACAAATAGGGGACAGACAAAAGTGAAAGAGAGCTATGGATTTTCCTTGTTTGGGCTTGGTGAAAAGTAAACACATGGCATTACAGATCAAAAGCAAATCTGGTTTCTTGCCATCTCTCGTTCAGAATAATCGAAAGCAATGCTAATAGCAAAGATAAGGAGATCACTGGGTTTAACTGCCTTGTAATTTGCCCATGCTCCTTTAAACATGGCACAGAGAGCAATCCAGGCTTTGCCCTGGCAGAGGGGTGAACACCCGCAGACTGGTGCCAGCTCCCACTGGGTGTGTCTGGGGTTTGTCCTGCTGGGTTCAGGTGAGGCACCGTTCCACTGGCACCAGCAATGCTGCAGAGGCACAGGTGTCTCAAGGTCGGGTTTCTGGTTTGGTTTGGGACGTGTGAGGCTGTCAAATGCATCATTTCCTAGCACTGACTGATTCTCCACAACCCGTGCAAAAAGGTGTTTTTGTAGCTGACCCTTTTCTGGCAGCACAGAGTACCCTGGAGCAGGTGGCTGTTGAGGGACACCAACCTCAGCACTTCCCGCACACCGGGAATGAATCTGGCTGTTCTAACAGGGCCTGGAGGAACCAGGACTGGGGTGTGGTGAGGTGATAAAACTGAGCATCCCTCCCACCCTTAAGGGTAAGTGCTTGTTAAAACTCTCTTTATATTGGGTGTGTCAGAGTTGTGGGCCTGAAGGATCTGCCATAGCCAGAATTAACATGTGTTCTTCTTCTGTAGAACAGATATAAAAAGGCCTTTTCTTTCCAGACAGAGACTTTTTGCCTGCACGAGTGTCAACACAGAGTTCATTTCAGGCAAGCTCAGTGGTGAAGAGAAAGGTAAGGTTAGGTGAGGAGCCCTTCCCATCAAACCAAACTTGAAGGAAGGCCAGGACTGCAGGGCTGGATTAGGACTGGGCACATCCCAGCACACAGGGCAGTGAGTAATGTGCATCACCTCAGGAAGGCTTTGAGCCTCCGAAACCACGTTGCATTTACACTCTCCTTCCTTGTATGGTATTATTTATATATATATATATATAAAAAATACATATATAACAGCAGATTATATTAGTTTTCTATGCACTACCTACCATCCTTTGTGCTGGCACAGGCAGTTAGGCCAGTGGATGAGCAGACAATCCCAGCGGTCCGCACCTCCACACACATCCTGCAAGGAATGAGCTCCCAAACAGGTAGGCTTGTTTACTCCTCCATGCCTCAATCCACAGTCCAGACAGCCAAAGAAAAGGGGGAAACAGAACATTCAGTGCACTCATCTTTATCTCCTGAGCAAGAGAAATAAAGTCACCACGTAGCCTTCCTTTACTGACCACTCAATCTTCTCTGCAAACAGTTCCCTACCTGTGGCCACAGTGGGTTCAGCTTAGCCCTTTTAAATGGCATTGAGAAAGCTGATTTTTAAATGAATGGACAGTGAAAATGGAGAAATAGTATATTCCACTGGTACCATGTCATCATGGTCTATCATTCATAAAATTTTATGTGTATCTAGACCCTGTCAACAGACCTGCTTCAAAGAGCGTGCAGGATCAGCAGTCTGTAGCTTCAGAGACAGACAACATCTAAATCCACCACCATTTCAGCAGCATCTCTGCCTGAATATGATAGATAAGGATTTCAGGAAGGCATGTCAAAGATAAAAGGAAGGCTACCCCTTGCTCTTGTTTAATTTCCCTTCCAATTTCCTAAAAGGCCTGTTGCGGGAATGACTGTCACCAGAAAGATACAGGGCCCAATTTACAGCCATTGCACAGAACTGCAATAAGCAGTTGCAGTCTATAATTTTCAAGTAACACCACATTTATGAAAACTGCAACAATCCCTTTTGCTGTGATTTGTGGACTCTGATGGCAGAAGAGCCAACCTCTCTCTCAGGAAGAAGAGAGAAAGATGAAGAAAACCAAAGTGGCTGCTGCCTCAGCATGTAGACTGCAAAACAAATAAAAAAGTCTTAAAAAGTGTTAATAAAATATCCGCTATGAGTAGAAGGGGAGATTAGAGCTGACAAGTTGGCCATAGGGCCTTCTTCGGGCTCTTCCAGTTAGAACTGAGACAAGATGACAAGTTGAGAAATTGAACTATGTTGACATAGTCTGCATTTTCATAAATTTCCTCCTCCTCCTTTTATGTTAAAAAAAAAAATCTGCAAAATAAAAAGGATAGAATTCAAGCAAAGGCCTGTAATACTGTGCAGTTCTTCTAAGCATCCTGTACCAGGCTTTGGAATAAATGCAAAAGTAACTGCAAGATCCATCACAGACAAAGCATTGTATTTACTGAGGAATCACTTCTAATTTTTTTTCACTGAGGATTTTATTTGAGTGGAAAGACTTCAGCATGAGTTGGATGAAGTCCCAGATCATCCTGCAGTTTTTAGGGAGAGCAGTGTTACTACTACAAGAGCAAAGTAGAAAATACACTGGTTAAAGCTTATTATCATTTGGGTTTTTTCAAAATCATATCGAATTCAGCAGAAAAGCTTTCATTAGGTTTAATCCCTTTCTGAAAAAATAGTTAAAATCTTTCTGAATTGAGTCTGAAATTCTGGCAACAGGGACACATTCATGAAGAGTCAAACCCAGAGTTCCACATTATCATCAATTCACTCACTCTGTGCTTCAGGCAACTTTAATGTTTTAAATCTGAAGCATTTCCTCTTTTACCTCCAAAAAGTCACTCCATTGTTAAATAAATTATAACTACGCCTCTAATTTTGCCGTCTGGGAGTTTCTTTCCCAATTCAAGATTCGGGAACTGGGAGTTTTTCTATAAATTGCTCAGGCTAAGCCAAGGTAACACAAGAGATTTTCCAAGTACGTCATTTTATTTTTATCATTATCATCATCATCATTATCATTATTATTGTCATGCTCTTTTCTTTGGCGTTTTGGCTGTTACCTCAGCGAGGTGAGCAGTGCTGCTCAGCACGTACTCTGCGCTTCCCCTTGTCAGGAGAGCAGTGCCCTGCGCAGATCAGAGGCCCCACAAAGAGTTTATCACAAGTGCATCTAGTATTGTCTCTAACCAGTGAACTGCACCACAGCAGCACAAGGGAACTGAAGGCTGGCAGGTTACAGAAGTGCTCCTCTTGCAGTAACAAGGATGTTTCAAGAGAACAGGTTTTTATTAGCTTCAGTCAGTCTTTCAGTCACAAGGCTGTTTTGATCTTCACTCCACCTTCTTTGAGGGGGCAGTAGAAGGTTTAAATCTTAATCCCTTCTGAGCACAGATGACCTGAAAGGCAGTGGAATAAATTTCTCTTCACCATATTACATATGAGTGGAAAGCAAGGAAGACCCTCAGTAGAGTTTAGACCCTTGTAATGAGCTCTGCAGTCATAACCCTCAGCAGAACTACTTAAGTCATTGGTCCCACTGGACAAACAATGCATGAAAGGGATGAAATTCTGGTGAAGGCATCCTCACACATCTTTTTGTTAAGGTTGTGACAGGAAGGACTCCCTGTGGTGGAGCTGGCCTTTAACAGTTGAGAATCCTCTGAGCTTCTGAGATATAAACAGCTGGACCTGTTACCAGCAAGGATCCTGCCTTGAGTTTCAAAGCCTGAGAAGGCCCTGGCCACAGTTCATTCACCACATCAGGTCAGCTTTGGCTTAATGAAGTTCTAGAGAAGAGGTAAATTATTGTCTAAAGGCTGCCAAATACATCTAGAGGACACTGTTTCTGCACTGGAACATCCAGGATCAAAGAAGCCAAATCAGAAATCTTTGGAGGCACAGTGGTGAGGGACCAGGCAGACCAGGGCAGGAACAGCTTTCTTGCTCCCTGGCTGCAGCCATTTTCCTACCCAAACCACCGAGGCTTCTTCAGACTTCTTCCTAGTGAAAGAAGTTATGAAAGGGGAGAAGGTTTGATTCACTGAGCCGCCACACTGGCAACGCGTTTGCACAACTTCTCCACCCCAAGTCAAGAGGTTTAACCTGTAGGGATAATTGCACCCCTTTGGCATGGGTGGTACAGAACACTTGAAAAAGTAATCAAAGCAGGGAAAAAGGGAAAGCAACATCACTTTGGATAATTGGAGCAAAGAGGTAATACATATCTCAGTGTCACAGGGAAGATTGCCCAATGCAATATGCATTTATTCTTATCTCAGAATTGTATTTATCGAAGTAAACCATGCTTAAGTTAAAGGGAAGCACATAAATCTTCTCTTATTGTAATTTTGCAACTCAAAGCAGCTGGTAATTATATTATAGATCTTCTAGAAGTATGTACAGTAATTATAAGTTTCAGCCACATTATTAGACTTGCAGATAGAGTTTGCTCTTTGTAAGCATGTCAGGAGCAGAGGGTCAGACCAAAACCAGGGTAAATCAGCACAGGTTCAAGAAATCAAGTGACAAATCCCAACTGTACTGGAATTACCTGATTTGCACTTGATGAAGACATCACCTTTAAGAAATACACAGGATTCCTTGCTAAACTCTTTCCTTTTGGTCTGCTCACCCAAGTTAGGAGTTACCTTGGGTTTTCTGCCTGACCTCCTCATAGAGATGACCAGGTCATGTCCTGGCCCCAATCTCAGTATATTGGAATCAGCAACAGCTTGCTTCAGATCTTAAAACCTCCTGGAAAGAAAAATTGATGTTATTGTCCTTAAAGTAGGAGAAAGTTCAAGGCCTATGAAGTTCTTGGGAAGCCCTGGATACTGCCTTCTTCCATGGATGAACAGAAGCACCACTCTTTATCAAATAAATGCACAAAAAGGAAATTTAGTGAAATAACCAAGGTATGGTTATACTACCCACTTTCTTTGTATACTACAGCTGAAGCTGAAAAACACTACCAGACATAAATCCTAAGTACTATTTTTTTCTGTTAGACCAGCAGGGGCACTTAAAGATTACAATCTCAAGCACAAATTATTCTGTGAAGACACAAAAATAAAAGTATTTTCTTTGTGAATTATTGTTTGCAAAACCTTTTACTGAAAATGTTTAACATAAGTGCAAAGCCACATTATTAATGAAAATAACCATACAGTCATTTAAACAATGACATATTCACATTGTTTTGTGGCTTCAGTGTCTACTCTTACAAAGTCCTGAGTTTCTTCCACTCTCATTGAGAATAAGAGTTGCAACAAAAGTGGAAAACACTCTCCCATGGCCAGATGGATGGGCAATGTTTATTGTACTACATCCTCCTTGGGAAAAGAATCTAAATAAGAGTTTCAAGATTAATATCCAATTTCCAGGTTTTAACAGCACTTGGCAATCATTCAAATCTAACAGTGAACCAAGGCAAAGATTACAAACCCAAAGGCCACAAACCTGTTCAAACTGGTGTAGTGGGTTCAAAGTTTCCTCCAAGATGTTGAGCTATAGTTTCCACATATCACTGAGGCAAAAAACTTAGGCAGCCCCACAGATAAGGTCCTATTTACTCTAGATGAACTGAAGAATTATAATGAATCATGCTTTGGACCTTGTTCTTTAGCTGTAATTAATACCTGATTATTTTGGTTACTCACTGAAGAGTGACTTCAGTATAACCCTTCAGAAGCGTTAGAACAAAATGAGCTGGGTGACAAAAAAAAAGGTTAAAAAAAGAGCTGCTGCTGCTAATGGGGAGAAGAATGGTGGGAAAATACTTGTGTCTCCTTGCCAAAGTGAAAGTGCATTAAAGTGCCTGCAGTCATTGTTATTCCTGTTCTTGCTGAAAACTTGTTGGGAATCCCACTGACTCTGGAGAACATGGGAGAATTCTCACAAACAGGAGTGCAAAAGAAAGCAGAAAGAGAAGAAAGAAGTGGTAATGCAGAGTCCTTTCTTACCTGTGCTTGGCATCTGCAATCCCCTGGTGGTTACATCATCTTGACACAGGACTGGATTTTGTTCTGTTACTGGATGTGATCCAGACCCTTATGTTCTGACTTTCACCAGTGGGAATGCCAATAGGAATCCTTCTTTCTTTCATGTTACAGGAAAGTAGTTATTGTGAAGAAGGCAAACCATTTAATTGTTCTCTTTTAAATAAAGGACAGTATAAGATCATTTTACTATTCTGAAGCTTTGAATATCAAGCCTTAAGAAGTTAGAATCATACCAGTATTTATTATGTTCCAGTAGCAGACTGCTAACTATATGACTGCTCATGAAAAATATCAGGTACTGAACACAGCAGAGCAGAGTCTAAACACACAAGGAAAACCAGCAGAAGAGATAGATGGTTTTTTTAAAAAAATCAGCTTCATCCTCCGATGACAAAATATAGACCAACTTTTTCTTAGAGAAGCCAAAAAACTTCTTCTCATTCTGCAAAATATTTGTGTATCACTTGATGTTCTCAGTTTGTTAAGTGCTGAAATCCTACTCTGCACTTTTACCAAGATCCAGGCTATGACATCTTCTGTCACCTACAATTCCTTTCCTATTAAAGAGACTAAACCAACCTTGCTAATAGTAATGGAAACCAAAAAATTTTCAATAAGTATGAAAGCATCTTATATTTGAAAATGAATATTTGTCCTCTGTACTGAGATTCACAGGGTCTCATCTCTTGTCTGCTGACAAACTCTCGTCATAGCTGGGCAGGATCAAGTCCTGAAAAATGTGTGTGGAGCCTCAACACATTGACACCAAGGTCACCAAAAAAACAGTTCAAAACAGGAAACATATCTAACCCCTGGATTATAAAGATTTCATATTACTATGACAAGTGCTTATTGTAAATTCCAATATAAGGAACCTCCACCAATAACTAGAGCTGTGAGCTCTTTAAAAATAGGGTGGCGTCGCTTGATTCTTGGAATCAAGGACAGGTCTTAAATTAATGTGAGCAAACTGGAGGGTAGAAACACTAATACATTACCCATTCTTTTAGTGAGATATCACTTTTTTTTTGTAGAAACTTAATAAAAAGTCAGGTTTTATACTGTTGAGTCCCACTGCAGCACCTCATAAGCAACAGCTGTTCTCAGTTCACCAGGCTGGCACTTTGCTGTGCATTCCCAAGGCTCTCACTGACCTGTCCTCCCTGGGCTGGCTGAGCAGGGCAGGTAAATAGCCACTGCCTTTCCCTGAGAGCAGCTCTTGCTGGCAGCTATTCCCAGTTCTGGAAAACAAATTGCAGACCATTATCAGCTCTTCTGGTAATTGCTGCAGGATGGAAACGCAGAGTGCAATAAATCACAACATCATTATCCTAAGGCCCAAATGGTCTGGCATATTTTTTGCTTAAGATGGTTAATACAGAAGCAGTGTAGACTGCAATGGCAGATTAAAATATCCTATATTGACTAGCATGCATGGAGGATTTTGTACTTGGTCAGGTTATTCACAACACATTTTAAACTAATAAAAATAACATTGTCTTTAGTTACGACATTTTCTTTTTAACTCTGTGGGAAAAGAAAATACCTCAGTCTTTAAATACGAGAACCTTGAACTCTTCACAAGGCATTGCATCTATTACTAAGGTACCACAGATAATGGCTTTGGGCTAAAGGTTGATGTATTTTCATTGTTTGTATTCTGTCTTTAAGGCAAATATCCACTGCCCAAGTATATCTCAGCATTTACATGGACACCACATAATTTCCAGTAAAGTTTTTCATGCCTGGGCTAAAAGAAGTGAACTGACCTAAAGCTCTCCAAAGTCCAATGTAATACATAAACTTCTAAACTCAGACTTTAAAAGAAAGGAGCTGCAAAATCAGGCACTTTCAAACAATCATTAGGTCATGGGAATGGGAGAGAAGAGATGGGATTTCCCTTGGGATATTCCAAGAACAAGTACAATCCCTGAGCCAACAGGAGTGGGGCATTTCAGGGAGGTGCAAGATAGGGAGGTTGTGTTCAAAAATACACATTTAATGTTCAGCCAAGGAGCAACATTAACGGCACGCAGGGATTTGCCAATTGCCCAGAGAAAAGTGCAAGGATGGAGGGAGGGAAAAGAAATAAATAAAACTGGAGAGAAAAAATTATATCTAGTAGAATTTTGCTTCTCTCTCCAGTTTTAGACCAGCTCATCAAAGCCAAAAGGTAATTCCACCCATTGCAGTATCTTCCATCTTGATCAGATTTCATCCATGAATAAGCAATTGGATTTCTACCAGACAACTGGAAACCTCCCAAAAAGCACAACCCTCTGATGTGCTAGCAACACTGGAATTAGATAAAACATTCACAAGGCAGACCCACAGATTTAGTGGATGTGACTTTCATAAACTCTGGTGTTCAGAAAGAGCAGCTTTATAGAAAACATTTGCCCCTAGTCTATAGTCTCTGCTGAAATGAGTTTAAATTATCTCAATATTAAATACATCTTTTTTTAAACTTTTTTGATGATGGTATTGTTGTTATTTTCATCCAGTTAAAAAAATAAAAGGTTTTGCTGGGTTTGTACTAAACAGGTTAGGATTATCATAATCAAATTTTGATTGAAATACTATTAATGATCTGCCCTGGGAATACAAAGTAAGAATTTTGAGTTGATAGCATCTTTGTGATGGAAAGCACATCTTTTATTTGGGTTTTTGGAGAAAAATACTGTAAAGCTTGCTCAGTTTGTTTTAATCCAGACTGCCCTGTGTGCATGGACATGGTTGCGAATATTTAATTATGTTCATGACCACATTGGGTGCATCACACAGGGAGAAAGCAGAGCACAGAGCAAGACAAGGCAATCTCTTTTCAACCAAAGAGCATGAAAGTTCTGCTTGGTGCTACCATGACCAACAGTAACCCTGAGACAGAGGCCAAGGCACCATCAGTGCCAGACACACCTGGGCCCGTGTGAGCTGGGCTGGTCCCTGCCCTTCAGCCAGGAGGAGTTTTCCCGACCCTTGTACAGCAATGCACTTCAGGCAGAGGAAGAAGTGTCAGGCTTTTTCTTTCCTGGTAATACTCAGAACTTTGTGCATTGGGAACAACTGGTGGCAGCAGTCTGCTGAGCAGCTCAGTGCACAGGTAGATGCTCTGGCACGGAAACAACGAGGCTCCCTTATCTCAGAGGCAGGGCAAAGCCATGGAGTGATCCCGATTTAATTGAGAGCTGACAGCTGTTTACATCACCAAGGATTTAGCTGCAGTGTAACTGCTCTTGTGACAAGCCCTGTACCTTTGAACATTGGACAGTTTACTTCCAAATCTCTTACGCCGTGACAGCCTCCCTAATCATTCAGAAAATAAATTGTGGAAGCTCCCGAACAGCATTTTCAAACATGACAGTTTTACTGCCTCCATCTTTACACCAGCTACTCCACAGTGACTGCTGCTTTTGGAGTGGTTGGGGTTTTGATTATATAAGAATAAACAAAACAGGTTGCTGCTAGTACTCCTAACACAATAAGCACTGCCTCTTACACAGACTGAAAAAGTACTTAATGGTGTGGAACAGTCACTAGTGGTGGCTCTTACACCACCATCTGTCTATGTAAATGCAACTTCTGCAGCTGGTGAGACCTAAGATAATGTATTCAAATGCAGAGTACTTACTACCACTCTCCTGTTATCCTGTTATTTCAGTGTTGTCATAATGCTCAAATTAAATAAAACTCAAAGCAGAGCAATATGTCATGTCCAGTCTGAATTTCAGGTATCAGAGTAAATACTGTTGAGAGAACTTCTCGCTCTACAAAACATTTTGCTGATTGCAATTATATCAACAAAATGAAATTCCTATTTACAAGAGTGGATGCTGGCAGGGGAAATGCTAAACCAGCTTTGTTAATTCCAACACTGTCAGATATTCTAGTTTGCCAAATATCTGCACTGATTTCTACACCTCCCTCCAGCACTGCACTCGCTTATGGTGGCCAGTCTCACCAATATGTTTATTGCTGAAAAAGAATTTATTGTGGCAAAATTCATCTAAAATCAGCAGCTCTTTTAGGCACTGGGGTGTAGAAGATGCAGCATCCCCTCAATCTATTTGTATTCTTCAGCCATGCCCTCAATACCATTTCAGGCCAAAATCCAGCAGCACATCACAACCAAATCCTCTGGCTCATTTATTGTGGGAAGGAGCCCAGGTGCATGGGCTGGATGAGAGCTCAGGCAGATGCCTGAGGCACTGGGATCTCCCCACTTTTGCAGTCTTTGCAGGACCAACCATCATCTCAGATATGAGGGTGATGAGTGCTGTGTAAGACCTACAACACTCCAGCACTTATCATCGACCTGGGAAGCTGAAAGGAAGACGCAGAGACTGGATGAAATCTGCAGCTGCCATCTAGATCCACCTTCCTCCCAGCACAGGGATTTTGCCAAATGTAGATCAAACTTGGCTCTGCCTGGCCAGGACCTGAAAGCGTTGCTGGATAGATGGAAGTTCCAGCTCTCTCTGGGTGAGCTGTTCCCAGTTGCACTGCCCTCTGAAATGCAGTGTGGTACAGGAAGAGCTGGAGGGTTTAGTAAAACTCACAGAAACAGGCTTCTTAGACCCAGCCTAATCATGTTAACTTAGAACAGGAATCAGCTAATAAAAGATTTCTGACCTCTTGGGGCATAAGGGTCATGGTATCTCATGGACAACAGCAAAGCATTCAGCACTTTATCTCTGCTGCAGGGAATCATTTATCTGCAGTGGCACCTCGAGAATGGTGGGTGTTGTCAGAAGGTCAAAGTCCAGCATCAGGGCATGTAACTAACATTGGTAACATAACTCCTCATCCCTCTTCACTGGGCAGTGTTTTAATTTCATTTTTTATTGAGCATGATTATTAGTTTATGACAGGTGTAAATTAGAGAAGAAGCAAACCTAGATCACCTCCTACAGGCCAAGGAGAGAGGAGACGTTTCCTTATCATTGTTCCTGAATGTTTCCTTATTGTTGTTCAACAACATTGTTGTTCCTGAACCTCTGCACTCCACTTCTAGTTTCAGCACCTTTGAAGACCACTTAGTCCATCAGACCTTTCTAGACATGCTGAACTACAATTATTTATCTTAACATTAGGTCATTATGGGATGATCTTCTAACACTCAGAATTTTGGGGTTAATAGCAGGCACCCTTATAGATGTGTAAAAGCCAGGACAACTGGGAAACCAAATAAAAGGACACTTTCCCCCCACTTTATGCAATCAGGAACTACCTATGCACATGAATCAATACATTTCCTTTTTTCATTTCTTGGAAACCTTTTCTGCAAAATGGAGTTTATGCAGGCTATTGTAAAACACTGTGGGGGAAAGTGCATATTAAAGGTATAATATATTCTCTTTACTGATCATGATCTGAGAGTTAAAGTGTGTTTGAAACATTGTGTTTTGCAATCCAAGTTATGTGATGAGTGATAAGCTATATAGTCATAATTAACAGTAGTGATAAATAAAATGTATTACATTCTGTACAGCCCTATTTGCATTGCAAAAATCCCTATTTAGATTACAACGAACTCTAAATTACAGAGTAAACAAGTTTTGGCTACATCTTGAGGCCCAGCAGGGAGGAAGGTATCGTTTGCCACCCCAGCAGAGGAATTCTGTTTACATCCAACTGGACTGTGCCCAGAGACTTTGCAGCTTTAACACACAAGGGGCTGCAAACAGCCCCCTGCAGCCCCTGTGCTTAGTGGGGTTTATTGGATGGCTGCAGGCTCCTTACTCAACACCAGAAACCTTCAGCAGAGCTTAACTTTCCCAAAAGTGGTTACAGGCTAAGGGAACTAGGCTGAAGTTAACCTCAACCTGGGAGGCATTAGGCTGTCAGGTCACTGAAATGAAACACTGAAGGGTGTTTTCATAAAGAAACAAGTTTGTGATTTCTTCAAGCCTTAGATAAGGGACAGTAGGATATTTGCTTTAAAATTTTTCTTCTCTTTCCCCATACAGAAATCACAGCAACATTTCAGGGGCTTGGATCCCCTGCATCTCTGTCAATCCCAGCACCAGAGTGTGTATGGAACAGGCTGTGCTGATTGGGTTAGTCGATCATCTCTTCTTGGAGCAGTGCTAAGAAAATACAGATGCTCACTCTCTGATAGGAGGTCACCTGTGTGTATCTGTCACCATTATAAACTCTTCTATGTTCTAAGTGGTGTTTTTATAAAGTTCCAAATTTAAGCTTCCTTTCACTGAATGCACAGGCAGTACAATTAGGAGAGAGGCAGCATCACTTCTGATGACATCAGGAAGGCAGGAATGTGGCTTTTGTTGACCTGGCAGGGTAAGATCAGGTCTGGAAGGGACAGAGATATTGGAGCCTGGTTGCCACCTCGTTTCACAACTCAGAGAATCTGATTAAGATCCTCAATTTCTTTTGGACAGCTTCCCACAGCTTTTATTCACTTGTGTCCACAAAAAATGACAAAATATTCTCTTCCCTGTGGACTTCACAAGCCATGAGCTGTCACGAGTCTGATCTGAAGTCACCCAGAAAGTGGAGGTGGTGCAAAAGACACCAACCCTCTCCTCAGTCACAGGTCCCTGTGCAAAGCCAGACCACACCAGAGCAGCAATGGAGCAGCTGCAGCAGAGTAAATTTTTTTTCTGTCTGCAAGCACCCAGATCACCAGAGAGAGACACAGTGCACGTCACCCATAACATTCAAGTTCCAGCCCATTCAATACTTAGGAGCTTGTGTTGTTTGAAGAGACTTGATAAAGGAATTAGTTCTATCCTCTTTGTCCAAAATAACTTAAATTAGTTATTCTTCCAGATATACTGCAATTTGCTTCCCTAGAGGAAAGAAAAAGAGGCAGGGGTATCTTCAAAGGGGAACGAATTGTCAGGTAGGGTAGGCAATTTTCCCTTTTTACTTTGGTGTGTATCATTGATGTTAATGCTACCTTTTTGCATTTAACTTTAAATTACAATCAGTAAGAAAGAGTTGGACTTTCAATTCTTGTTATAAATCAGCCCACATAATTTAGGTTTAGGAGTCTAACTTTGAATGCTTATTTCTCCTGCAAATATTTTCTATGAAATGGGAGCAGGAATAAAAGCTTGACTGACCAGATATGATTCCTGCTCTCTGGAATGAAGTAGAACACTCCACCTCTCACCTGTGTACTTATGGTGGATTTGTTCTGCATCCTCCCATTCCTTGTTTCACTTGGGATCTGAAGGGCTGAAGAGGCCTGAGCACAGGAATGCAACCAGTTTAACAAAACAAAGGAAAGAGAAAAAACAGGCTTGGTGCATCACCCGAGGTGTATCTACGCAATAAGCAGGCACCTGAATCTTCTGGTTCGGGTGACAACAGAAAAAAAGAAAACAACTTGTTAAAACATTACCTGCAGCAAAAGTTTCTAACTCTGTGCCAGGCCTGGTACATGCTTGAGCAACTCTTTTCAATTAAGTCATCATCCCAGCGATGTCTCGTGGGTGGTGCGGCTCCCTGCTGTCCTCGGTGGGAGCCACACATTCCCCCGCACGCTCTTGCACTAATTATTATCTCTGCTGTCCTGTGTGCTCATCCAGAGCCCTGCTCTCACCAGCCCAGCTCAGCACCCTCCTGCCAGGCAGCTCCTGAGGAGCTGGATGCCTCAGGGACACCAGCAGCCCAGGAGTGCTGCTGCTCAGCTGCTGAATTTCCCAAAGTGTCTTTCCAGATCCCCTCGTGAGGCAGGTATGTGCCACCAGAGATTGGACAGACCAGCAGCTCCCAAGTCCAGAATGGATTTTCCATGTGTTAGATTCCTAAAGTCTAAGGCAGAATTTCTTAGCAGCTCCTCTGCTCCTTGGCTACTAATTCCCCATCTGCTGAAGGCAATGACAATGTAACAGAAAAACAGACAGTTTTGTCCTGGAAAACAGGAAGGCTTTCTGGCTGAATTAGCTTTTCCCTGCTGTCTCCAGAAACAAATCTCCCTAAAATATCAGGAACAAATCAATTTTACTGCTTTTCAGTAGAGAGCAAGGAAATTACCTTTTCTGATTTCTACCTTCTCCCAGTGTCACAAACCCATCAGGCCAAAGAATTTACCATATGTTCAAATTGGAACCTGAAGATAGGGTTATTTTCTGTTTAGTCTAAATCCAAAGCCACAGAATGAAGTTTATGTTCAAGGTACCCGAATCTGCAACTTCTCAAAATGTGATGGGTTTAGGTCTGTAGTTGGAGCTTTGTTTTTTGTTCCATTTCTAATGAAAGATAACTTAAAAAGTAAGGATTAACAATTTATGGGGTAGTAATCTATAAAAAGCTCTGCATCCAAGGTATTAGAAAGCAATATAAATTCTTTTGTAGAAATGTAAACGGTATTTAAATGTAAGTAGGTATTATACCCAGTTGGTTAGATGGGGACAAGTGAGAGTCTCTGACTGGCTTTCCTGGGGATCAGATAGGTCCCTAAATCATTAACTTGGTGTTAAATCATCTTACAGATATAAATAAATTGAGAGACTTATTCAGGGATGTCTTGCAGAACGTAAGTAGTTTCTAGATGAATGACTCATAAGATCAAAGTCAAGGAAGACACCCATTTAATTAGGGAGGAAAGTCTTGAGCAAATCTCAAAGACACCTTTGCCAGGCACAAAACCTTCCCTGTGTGCTCTCCAGTTTCACCTGACTCTCCTGGAACAAAGGAGCCCCAAACTACCCGACAAAAAATGGAATTAGGTTGAAAAACAGCTAAACTAGGAATCCTCCCACAGATTCCAGAACATTGCAATCACCAATAAATATTCACAGGTTTTTCTACAGTGTAAATTATCCAACACAACAGGTTTGCAATCAGAATCCAGCCTTACGTAAATCAACCCTTAAATTCCACAACTTTACCAGTCCTGCCCTTCAGCTGGACAAGTGGCCCAGGTTGGCAGGACCCTGAGGTAATTGCATGGTTCCCTTACATCACACATGATCTCTGTCCTGCACAGGGTATTTGCTCATGACATAATCTGTCATGCTATTAAGGAGCAACTCATTCTTGATGGCTTGTTCAGAGCTAGCCAGAAACCACGACGTTCTTTTGCTATTCAAAAATAAGCAGCACTTTCTTTATTCTCCTGACAGACAATGTATTTCAGCTGATACCTGAGGCTGGACAGTTAGACCCACATTCCAGAGGATTTTCTGAAATTAAAAAAAATTCGATGCATTCTTAAAGTCAACACCCAAAAATCTTCCCTTTGTATTGTTGGTTTTTGCATGAATTAGGAAGCCTGGTAAGTCAGTAAGGAAAAACTATTATTTGTTCTATGAACTAATGTTTCCTCTGTCATAGTTACAAATTTGGTAGCTGTGTCTCCATTACGGAGCAGAAAAATCACAGTCCCATAGACATTAAAGCATATCTGATTTTTATCCTAGCTGACTTTATTTCAGATATTTATAATTGCATTTCACAGTCGCTGCTACTGTTTGGTTTATTATCATGGCAATTGAAAACTGAATGTACTCAGTGCTGAATTGTCCAGTTATATTTACACTGCTCATTTTTCTCACTCCCCATTGCAAACCAAGACCTTCTTTTCCCAACCATTCAGCTTGCATCCATGCTGGACTGTTCCTAGGTCCCTTCTGGAGCAGAACAACAATACTGTGCTAAGTCTTTGCATTGGTTTAGTTCTTTGATCTCCCCAGAATACAGAAGAGACAAGAGCACAGCCACTAAAATGTGCTGCTTGTAATTTTCAGTGGATATCACAAAATTCTTCTGAGAATCTGTTGCAAAAAGTGAAGTTCAAATATTAACTGCAACTTGTCAAAATCTAGTGCATGAGTGCTTATAAAGTGACTCTCTTCCTCGGATCTGGGTGCTTGCAGCACTTTGGAATCTATTAATTTGACAGGAAGATAACATTAATGTAAACTCAACAGTTACTTTCCTAAAATCCAATTAATCTTGTCAAGCAATATACAAAGTTTCATTTCCCTAAAGCTGCAGAAACTAAATAAGGCAAGATGGTTAATATGGCCAAACTTCCAAGGCCCTTTCTATGCAGCATTTAGCTCAAAAACTCTCTCAGTAATAAAGGTATGGACGGTAAACAAGATCAGCACTGAGAACTAACCTGAGAAATGAGGTCCAGCAGCAGAGGAGATTAGTTTCTGCTCACTTGGGTGGCATCACAGGGCTGCTGTACATCTCTCCTGCACCCTCACGCACTGGCTCACATTTTCTTTCATTCAGGAAATGTTCAAGTTACCCTCATCTAAAAACGGACAAAGGGGAAAACCTGTTGTCCTGGCTTTTCCCTTAAAAATCACATTTACTGTCATCTCCTGACATTCTTTACTAGAAAAGCTGCTCTGGATTTTCTAGAAAAGTCATGATTTGAATGAGGGAACTTTCAACAAAATTATGGTGCACTGTCAGCTGTCTGGACTGAGCATATTTTGCTGAGAAACCACCATCACCAACACCACCGTGTGTAAGACAGTGTAATGAAGACAACTGAGACAGGAGTTGTAAATAGCCTGCGCCAAGGCTGGACACAGATTACTGTGATCCCTTCCAAACACATTTTCAGTTCTCATCTCTCTTCAACTGTAAAATATGAAGAAATAAAGATGAATAAGAGCAGGAGAACAAGAGACAGGCATTTCAGGGAACATTGGGAACAACAAAGAAGTGGAGGTAAAACAGCATCTCAGAAAAAAAAGGCACATCAATAAAAGTAATTACATCTTTTCCTTTATTTTATTTATTTGGTATGATCCTGTGCTTTTCTATGCTTTGTTCAAAACAAAGGTATGACTACCCTGATCATTCACCTTTCTGTTACAGCTTTCTCCCAGTTTTGTAACTAAAATCAAGAAGATAGATTCAGCATATCTAAAATCAGACATACAAAATGGGATTGCTGCATTGTACTCAGAAGCACACAAAAACCAAAGAAAAAGTAGTTATCTGTTAGCCTAATTTAAGGTGTGCAATTAGCAAAGCTAGAATGCAAACACTGTCTCCCCTCAAGTCACTGTGGGTGTAGAGATGGATGACATATCTAATAAGAAGCTGAGCATCCAGCCACTAAGATGCTCCTATAAGCTGTAGCACAATCCTCTTAAGGATTTAGGGAAATCAGAGGCTCAGCTTTGCCATCTGTGGCTTAATAAATATTTTCTTCGGAGGCTTTGTGCCTTGTTTTAGCAACCAAGAAAAGAGTCATACAGTAATTTTTGAGACATGGCATTACCATGAGCTCATTTTTGTCTTTCCTCCAGAGCCCCTTTTTGCAAGTGGATGACCTGTGGTAGCTGTGCAGAATGAAGGAGGTGAAAGATTTTGGGTTTCGTTGCATGACCCCAACAAGGCTCTGTTAGATCACAAGTGTCCAGGCACTGATTCCCTGTCCTTGGGAGAGAAGAGTTAAAAGATTGTCATAAAAGCAATATTGCCAGGTCCATTTGAGTGTCCAATGGACTTGCAAATCAGCAGGGTCTCACAGCAAAGCAAGCAGATCTCTGAGGAGCAATTCCCATGCTGGCCTCTCATGTCCTCAGTTCTGAGGAAAGTGATCTATCAGGGATGATTGTGTGAAAATTTTGGTGTAGCACAAAATCAACAAGGTTGGAAAACACCTTTAAAATCATCAGTTCAGCACCACAGTAATCATCCCTAAATCACATCCCCAAGTGCCATATCCAGACACCTCTTGAACTCTTCCATAGATGGTGAGTCCAACACCTCACTGGGTAACTTATTTCAATGCCTAACCCCTCTTTCAGTTGGGGAATTTTTTTTTAATATCTAAACTGAACCTCCTCCTCTGGTGCAACTTAAGACCATTTCTTTTCATGCTTTCATCTGAGACATGGCAGAAGAGAATGAGTCCCATCTCAACCTCCTTTCAAGTAGCAATAACAGCAGCGAGGTCTTTCCTTACTGCCCAACTGGGCAATGACTCAAAGGATCCAAAATAACTCATTCCAGATACACTATTCCACCAAATACAATATTTTTCCAGTGCTGCTTAAGCAGCATCAGCAGACATAGGGTAATTCTGCATTTTGTAGCACAGTCAGTGGTGGACCCTTATCTGAGGCTACTTCCACAAAGGAATTCAAATTCTGTCCCCTCTAACTTCACTATCCGTATTCCAAAACTCTGAAGCTTCAGGAGTATCCAAATCTGGCTTAGAATAATAACACCCAAGAATTTGGGCAGCTTTTCTAAGAGAAAGAAAAACCAAGGAAATAAAGATGAAAAGCATTTCCCTTTCTAGAGATTTAGATGTAGATTTAGAAGAAGAGGGCTTGCATAGGCCAAAGGATGTGAGCATGAAAGGTGCTGGTATTTAAATGGATATGAGAAGGTTTCCTAGGGAACTCAAGAAAAATCAACAATTTCCAAAGTTTTTGGAAAAACCTGGAAAAAAGAGAGAGAGAAATATAAAAGTAAATATAAAATAACAAATGGGGGAAAATACATTATTGTATTGGCCCAGTGTTAAGAGAAAAAGACTGAGAGCCAGAAGACCTAATCTCCAGTGTTGACTTTGTACAATGTCCTTGGTGCACGATGTTGGTAAAGTTGCTGTCTCTCTCTGAGCCACAGATCCCTCTCACACGTGTGTTTCAGATGTCATCAAGGTGAAAGCTCTCTCTTCATACTCATATTTCATGTTTTGAGGGGTTTCAATTTCTGCTGTGGCCTGAAGCTGCTAAGTTATAATATAAGGGCAAAACCGAATGGAAGCTATAAAATATTGTTGGTTGGTTTGGTTTGATTCTTCCACAGATTCAAAAGGGACAGCCCTCATAATTGCTGTTTTCTGAGACAGATCCAGGGCTTGTGCAAATCACAAATGTTTCTACTTTCATAATGTATTTTCATCAGAGCACTATTTTAACTTGAAAAGTCATTGTGGAGGGAGTTTCAATGTACTGCTCTTAGCACATACAAATCTTAAAATCCATATCTGCAACATTTCAAGAAGAGTTTTGTGGATAGAACTACACAGGAATAAAGTGCTGCCCATAGGATATTTCAGAAGTCTTTCTTTCCTGAAAAGCCACGTTGTTGATTCTCTTGTACTATCATACATCAAAAAGGGGGGAAAAAAGAAACAACAAATTAAATTCCTCTGAACAATTTGTTCTAGAAGATCTGTCATTGTCAAATGAACGCACCCCAGTCTATAATCGTCAGTTTTAAGGAATGACTGAGAGATGCCACTTATTGAAATTGAAACAAGTACTTTGCTCTGGAAAGCAGACCACAAGTAGGGACAGATTTGCAAATCAGCTGCCAAAGCAATGCATGCAAAAGACAACAGCCTTTCCACTTCACATATCCGAACGGACAACTCTGACAGTTTCTATGTGCAGTTATGTGAACTGCACACGTAATCATGGCAATTGCATGCAGAAATTGGATGCAAACTACGCAGTTAATTTGGTTTTTAAAAGAGAAGTAACCTTGCAACACTATACACCGAGGAATCAAGCAGTAATTACAACGTGCTCTTCAAACCTCTTAGAGCAAAACCCAGGGTTTCCATCCAGTTGTGCTAAAATATTTTCCAGCTGTCAATGTGCCTGCACATTGATACAGTTGATACTTTTCCTTTTTTTTTTTTTAATATCACCAGGAGAGGTGGATGAATTTCAATTGCTTGACAGAATGCTTGTATGATATTTCTTAATGAAGGGTATCAACATCAGCTGGTATTGCTGGTCTAAGGAGTGCAGATCTGTAGCAGAGCTCTCACCAGATCCATAAATGCTTTAAAGGACACAGCAAAGAGTCAATGGAGTCAGAGCAGTTTGCTAGGAAGGCCTCAGCTGAGACTGGGCATTTTGCCTGGGATGGCAAATTGAGGATTAAGGGCTCTACAGGACATGTGAACTCCACTCAAACGCAAACACAAGCATGATTAAAATTTAGCAAACCAGGATGTTCGAGCCTTTGGGCAAAATCCAGTAGACACAGCTGTATTTATAGGCTGATACAAAGGAGAACTGTTAGACCTAACAGCAATTCAGAAACTCAAAGAACAGAGAGGAGCTTGAGACCTCTCTGCGCTCTGAGTCTCGATCTAAGGTGGCACATCTTTCTCTCAAAACTACTCCCTTCAACAGCTTTGACCTTACAGTTACTGTGTGGGACCCTTTCTCCTATGGATCAATGCATTAGCAATTATAATTAGATCCACTGGAAGAAACAGCACCATTCTTTCAAAGACCAGGTGCCTACACCTCTATTTTTAGGTCATTTTGAGATGTTGGCTGAGGGCTGCCCTTCGAGGTCTGCACTGATAATGAGAACAAAGGAAATTTGGAATAAATAAGAAAGATTAATGCAAAGGAAGGCATTCCGTGGAATGGCTGCAGAGAATCACATACAATAAAACACTCCATCAGTAGCAGAGGCACTGAAATAAGTGGAAATCTGAAGTGTCTCCCAAGAAAATCAGATCTGCTGCTGCCGGTTTTCTGCAACAGGAAGCCTGTAACTTCAGTCTCTGAGGGGAAAAAAAACAATGGAGACATGCTGGTTATGAAACCTTCCTCTTATTTTCTCCAATTGAATCAACTTTATTGCTCTAAGGGAAAGCAAGAAACACACTTGGGAATAGTCATGGGCAGTACCCTTGCAACAGCAGATTATGAGCTACCTCTACCCTAAAGAAAACCATTTTCAGAATAGTCACCTTGTTCTTATTTGATGGGAATACAGCAACCTCAGTGCTGCTTGTACAAAGAACCAAAATCTCTTGGTACCACCCTTCAGATACACCTGCACATCATCTTGCTGCTACAGTGGTGCAGAGCCACACTGTTCTCAGGCCATGTGGCTTCACTTCTAAAGAGGAAAAGTGCTTTTGGGCTGGCCAAAAAGGATACCAACATCCCTTTTTTTAAAATCTGAAATCCCATTGAAATTTGGAATTTGAAATTCAATTGAGTAGCATGGCCTGGATAGGAACTTGTCTGATCTCTGTTTCGTCCCTACACAGCATACTTTGATAAACTCAACGCTTAAACTGTCAGCTGTCCTGAGAAATTAAGTATTTTAAGAAGAAATATATGAAGAAGTAATTCATGCCTTCCAAATAAACAAGAAAGTCTCTGCATTAAACCCCAGTCCATTCTCTTGACTCGCTTTTACACCTGTTCCTCCTAAATCTGAGATTTGACCGAGAACAAGTGCTTGGCAGGCTTGTGCTCTGCCCTGAAGAGTGAATGACCACAACACAACCGGGAAAAACCACATTCCCAGTAGCCTAAGCAACACATCTGCCTTGCATGTTCCCTCCACAAAGCAACCCTGGCGCTTCTCTTCGCCCTCTGACTGAGGAATGACATTAGGAAAAAAAGGACTGTTATTCTGATGTGGATACTAACACTCTTCAGCATATCAGTGCACTGCAGGGCCCGAGCACAACTGCAGGTAAAGAGCAGAGTGAAAGAGTCATCCTGGCAGTATCTCGGCCTCCTGCTGAGTCTCAGACAGGAGCAGACATTCACCTGTGCTGGAGTGGCACTGGAAGGCAGCTTTTTCCCTGAGATAGAGAGCTGAGGAACACTGGATTACATGGTTGTCATCACTGCTTATTGGCTTTTGTTCTTTCCACATCGCCAGGCAGCAGCGAGAGGGGTGCCACAGTGCTGTGCTTGGATGGCTGAGAAGAGGCTCTTCATTGTTTGTTATTGCAGAAAGGCATTAAAAATAGCAAAAACAAATAAAAAAATTTAAAAAAATCCCAACAAACAAACAAAAAAAAACCTGAGGTGGGAGTAAAAAAAAGAGGTAGAGCAGCTTTCCTCTTGGAGCACCAGAAGCCAGGTGCATAGCTACTGACAGTGATGACAAACAAATACTGGAAATATTTTGCATTTCATGCACAGGTAATAATGTTTAGGAATAGACTCAAATCACTTTTCTGGTACCAACTACAATTCTCTTGGAACTGGTGCTGTGTTCACAGAATAAGACCTTCTTCTACACCAGTAAAAATATGCAAAAGTATCAGTAGCAAAGGTCGTGTTCTTACATTCCTGTTTACATAGATTAGCACATGTGCCAGCAGAAGCTTTAATTCTTGTAATGAGGTTTTTCACAGGGTAAGGCAAATCCAGACAAAAATATGATTGGCAAAATCTACCCTTAATATACTATGAAAATACCTGTGATATTTGATTATGTGGCATTAACCAACTAGGGCTTATCTTAGAATTACTCTCTGCTTGTGGCAGGTGAAAGTGTCAGGCTGAAGACATCACACGAAAACAGAGGGCTGTGTAATTTTTCAAGAATATACAGCATTCTGCATACTGCACGTACTTTGAGTAGTCGAAAGCAGGGCACATTGTATTCTGGCAAAAACAGAGATTCAGAGAAAACAACAGTAATCATGAAACTATACCAGGTAATAAGAACTAAACTAAGCAGTCAGAACCCAAATGGAAAAAAAAAGACAAAAAAAGATTTTTTGCCTTTATCAAACAGTAACTGCGGGAACGCAAGCCTCTTCCACCTGAAACTTTTACCAAAACACCTCCCTGTGCCAGTGAATTTCACGGTTTGGGGGAAGACTGGGGGTTTTATGTGTATTTGGAAGCAGTCTTGGGCAGTGAGATGTTGAGCCAATCATACAGAGAGCTCTGGGGGGCACTAAGTGTGGAGATTGTGCTTTTATCTCTCCTGGAAGCCCTCCTTGATGTGGGGACTCTGTTCCACAGTGTGGTCAATGTAAAACCTGCCTCAGTTACAGGTGAGATATTTTCTTATCTGCACCAGGGCTCCCCGACCACCAGCTCAATTCTCCAAGCTTCTGGATTGCCCAAAAGCTCCACTGTGGATTCAAGGATGGCTCTCAGCAGTGCCCACCTTTCTAGAAGGAGAACACATTGCTTTAATACACATAATTCTAACTATACTTTGTGTACAGGCACTTCATCGTGCAACGTTCATAGGGTCTCACTCTGCATTAGATTCTTACTTCATTCTACTCATCTGTGTGCTGTTTTTAAAATACTTTAAAAAAGATTCAGAGGCTGACTTCTATGTAAGGGAAACAGAGCCAAAGAGACTCCCTGTCGAGTTTCAGTGAGAGACAGAAAGCCACACTTCAAACATTTCCCTTAAAAAAAAGAAAATACCACACACAATTGTCAATAAGTCAAACTACATCATGACAGACAAGTCAGCCGGTGCACAGTCCTAGCTCTACCCACTTCAGGAGAGCAGCAACACTGAGACCAGGTGAGCCACTGTCCCCACTCTGTTGCAATTTCTTTTATAGAACCTATAAAACCTGTTGTTTTTAAAGATATTGCTTAAAATAAGAGACTGCCCAGGTACCCAAACTGAAGTGATTTCTGTGTTTGCTTTTACTTAAGTTTGAATTTCTACCCATATGGTGGTGAAGAAAATCTGGAAAATGTTAGGGGAATTCTATTATGTAAAAAGAGCCAATAATTTTTTAAAAATCTCAATACGATTATTGGTTATATTGCTGGTCCATGTTTTTTATTTGTTAGAGGTAAGCAAACATTAAATACAAACAGAAAAATAATAAATCTTTTAAAACATATTCCTGAAGCTCTTTAACATAACAAAGTGTGCTGAAGCTGGCAAAGAATGGCTTCAGTGAAAATCAGAAGCAATTTCAATACAATGGAAAGGAGGCAAGGGTGGAGCAATAGGATTTCTCCTTTTAAGAATGATTTCATTTTCAAATTGCTGTGCCTATGAGCTCTCCTGCAAAAAATGCTTACAATAAGAGTCAAAGCTCCCTGGGCAGTGATTGCCTTTTTTTTCCTTCTTTTTTTTTGTTTTACCTGCCCCTCATTAAGTGCACAGAAACCTGTGCATGGGAGTACTCTTCAAGGCTTGGGGATCAAAGTGTTAAATACAATTAAAATAGAATATGAAATTCACTACTAGGAGTGCACTTAAAACACATTGTAAGAGATTGAAAGATAAACTTGCTCTTTCCCCTGGCTGGTATCTTTTTCACTCAGAACACTAAGTTAAACTGGTTGAAAACAGTGCTCCTTTCTCCTCTAAAAATACACAGAGCATAATAAAAAATGTAACTCGCAATCAGCTCCTTGATGTTTTTAAGGTAGTAGCAGGAACTGATACTGCCCAGAGCAGCAATGAGTTTCTGAGTCCCACACATGGAAAGAGAAACTGAAACAAGGGATGCATGGAAAATCCATTAGCAGAAACCTATGTGGAGACAAAACATTTTGGTTTTTGACAGATCTCCAGAGGTCCAAGCACAGCATGTTAATGTTTATGATAGAAGTCAGTCAGTCTCCAAGCTTATGCTATTTTGTTTTGGTAAAAGAATACGAGATGTTAGAATAATTACTGGTATTTTTACTGAGTGACTCTTCTTAGGAGCTTCTCTCAAGTGTAGCTGGTTTTAATTTGTGGAACGAGGGTGGGCATAGTTTCACATTTATAAAGTTCTAATTGAGAGCATTTTCCTCACAGAGAACAATAACATGACATTTATTTATTAGAAGTTCTTAAACTGGATATTTTGATTTTTTGTTGGCAAATTTCTGGAGTGGTTGGTTTTGGATTTTTTTTTTTTTCTTTCTAAGTCCTCTGTTTTTCCAGTGTGACTAAATCCAAAATGTTTGTACCATTAGGATGACAGATGACACGGCCCAAAGGCAAACACACAGGATCATCTGTCAGGTGCTTGGCTCTGCTGTGGTTTACTGAGTGCTTTGCCAGCAAGTCTTAGCACCTTTGTGTGCTTCTGTTTCCTTACCTGTAAAATTGAGATAATGACACATACCCTCTTTGTTACAAGCTTTGGCATCTCTTCTTTATAAAAGTGCTACGCAGCACTAAAATACAAATATAAATGCTTGGATAACCCCATCTCACTACATGTGACGGACAGTTGGTCGGGGGAGGAATAGTAACCTTTGTCTCAAGGGATCTGGGGTTGGTTTTGGTTTCTAGTCTCTATTCATTTCTTTTCACCTTCCAGAATTGCCTGAAACATCTGCTGACCTGGCACAATGCGAATGGAGAGATTCCACCTCATCCTAATTTTGTCCTGATGCAAAACTGTCAGTGTCTGGTGTTTTCAAAGGCAACAATTTTTTTTCTGAGTGCCAGGAATAATCTCCTGCTCTTTGACTCAATCTGTAAGCCCACAGGGTTATGTATTTATTTATTTATTTACTTACTTATTTATTTTCATGTCTCCAAAATAGCAATACACGTTGCTCTACCAGACTGCGTGCTGTAAAACAGTGGAAGCAAATAAACTGCAATTGTTAATGTTAATTGGTCTTACTTTACCATGTCATTTCCAATTTTTTTCAAAATGGAGATTAAAAAGGGTTGGAGAAAAAGCTGTGATTTTGTCATAAGCAATCCAGTTAGTGGAGTGAACTGAAGGGATTTGATTGTTCGAGCTCTGCACAACCAACGAACCGCACAAATTCACATTAATCTGTCTGTCCACACCCCCTCAGCCCTGTCTGCACAGACTGAGGCTTCCACACAGCAGCCATAGGGGAGGCCCCAGAGTGTGCAGAAGGACCCTGCACACTTGGTACCACCCATCCATGGCACAAACCTCTGAAGGTGCAGATGCTCAAATGTCCATAAGCACAAAACCCAGCCAGGCCTCAGGTGACCTGTTCAGGCCAAACCGTGAAGACAATTTTGGCTTTCGCTTGCGGTTGATGGGACGTTTGAGTGTGGAAAACTTCCAATAACATAACCCAGGAAACGCAGTATCTTGCAGATTTAAGTAGCTCCTATGACCTAAAAACCAGCTCAGCTCACCTACCCTCCAGGACCAAGGCAGAACTGCATCCTCACAGCACTCGCTGAGTGTGGTCCCCAAACCGAATTTAAAAGACCCAAAGGAGAAGGTTCCAGCCTAAATGACCTCATTCATTCAGGGTGTTTTCATTAATATCCTGCTTCAATTTTCCAGTTGATAGTTTCATCGGTATTATTCTTAGCAATCCCTCAATAAAAGCCTGTATTGTTTTTTTCTAACACCATGGTGTTTATGCCTCTCACATTCCTGCTCACAGTCGTATCCCCACACCCTCAGTTTCAGCAGTTCTCAGAAACTGAGCCACTGTCACTTGGGTGCACATAAACACATCCACACACGGACACATAAACTTGGAGATTTTCTCTGAATTCTCACTCAGCCTCATCTGAGGCTCCCAGTCTTCAGAGAGGTTATCATTCTGATCAAAAATTCCTGCCTCCTGCCCATCCTATTTGGGACGTTCTTGCGCCAAAAATTTACGCCACAAACTTTTTACTTCATTTTCTGTCATTTATCACCTCAGGTCAGCAAAATTTTCTTCTCAGTTTCTCCCTCACAATGAGGTTTTCCTCATGCATTGGCTTCTCATTTTCCACGTTGCACAGCAGTGGACTGTTTCCTGTCCATGTGCCCATCCTCTGTAGCTCTGTTTGGACACACCTGGCCAGTTCCACTGTCCTCTCCACCTCCCAAGTGACTGCCACCTAAAGATACTGTTAGCACGACCTGCTTTTGGGTCATTACCAGTAGCTGAGAATCAACATAAATCCCATCTTGGTGCCAACCTCTGCCAAACACCTCCCCAAAACACCACATGTTGCTGTTAATAATTATCCTTCAACCAGCTTGCAGCCCTTGCAACACAATGTTTATATCCTAACCAATATGTAAACTTGTTTTGCAAGCAAGAATGCCATGAGAAACCACATCAAATGCATTACTAAAATCATCAGTAAACCCAGCAAATTGCCTTTTATCCACTGATTTTGCAATTGTTTTCTAAAAGAACTTTGGAAAATCTATTTTCTATTCTTATTTTTGCTACTAAGGCTCATTTTTTCCTTCTTCTGCAAAAAAAAATTTCCATAGTTGTTCCCTTTTTCCATTTCTACATTCCTGCTGAGATATTCCCAAGACCTTTCATTAATTGCTTAGGAAGACAATATTTGCCATAGTTTACCCTGTATCACAAAAGCTGGTGATACAGTTGATGTTTGCTGCAGCTGTGGAGCAGATGTGGGCCCGGAACGCAGAGATTTTTTTGTTCCCTCTGTGTAACAAAAGTCCAAATTTTTAGGGAAATATATATGCCAACAGTTACTAAAGCGTGTCACCTGAAAAGCCTAAATATTTGCCTTTATGGGACAGCAGGATTTACCTATTATACCTCAGCAAGGCCAGAACAGGACACCAGCTTCCCTAGACTTGTATAGAGCTCCTGGCAGAGATGAAAGTCAGATATCACAAGGGCACCCTGAGTTTTCTAGGTAGCAGGCTCCTCAATAATACTGGCAGGAGACTGAATTATTCACAGCTGGAACTCTTTTGGCCCCATATGCACATCAGGAGGCTGAAATATCCCCAAATGACAACGTGACTGCAGAAGCAGAACAATCACAGGCTGCCCGCTCACAGCATTCAAGGCCACACATTTTGTCCTATTTGATAGAAAACTGGTACAGGAGAGGAAATCAGGTCTGGAAATAGGCAAAAAAAGGGAAAAAAAAGAAAATATTATATACTTTAGAAGAGATTCAAGCTCCCAAACCCACTAATAGCAAATTTTACTGCACCTTCAAAATATACATAATTCTGTCTGGAAATCAAGTGCAGGGAAATGGAAAAAGAATATGCACAGACGGCACGATCATATGGCCAACATATGGAAATAAAACAGAATAGCTACTGCTTTTTGAGCTCCACAAGAGCGATGAATTGAAGATGAGTGAGAGAGCCCCTTTCTCACCCTATTTATTTCACCAAATACCCAAAGCTTCCCCAACCCTCGTGGCACATGCAGCACTTTCCCTGCCCTTCAGATATCTGCCACTTTTAACTCCTAAGGAGTCTCAGACTGTTCCATAAGTACTCTAACTATTTTCCTGAGCAAAATCACACAAAGATGTAGCAGATGAAAGGCAACAGAAGTATTGGCATGCAGTTTCCTAAAAAAAACCTCCCCACAACAACCGCTCCATCAGCACTGGGCCCATCCTTAGAGCTGGATGGAAAGAGCAGCATGTGAGCATCACTGTGCTCACACACACCCAACGTGTTTATTAACCACACACAAGTAAAAGCCTGTTAAAATCGCAACATATCTGAAGCCCAGGCGAAATGTTTTAATTAAAGGAAACATATTTTCCTCATTAATACAGTGTAAGATATATCAACAACCATGACATACTCCTGTGGCATGTTATTTTCTTCTCTGTGTGTGAACATCTGTACATTTCCCCAGAAGCTGAATTTGACACATGTGATGCAGGAACAGAAATGTCTTTTCAGTGGAAGGCTAAAGCAAACAGATGTGTCAAGCATCTGCCAACAAGTTATGAGGAAGTTACTCCCGCTCCGGGACATAACCACCTATGCTCTTCTCCTCAGAGGAAAGCCTGGGTTTTGTGGAAAAGACAATTCCATACTATGAGTTGGGGGTGGAAGGGACCTTTGGAAATAGTCCAGCCCAGCCCCTCTGTCCAAGCAGGGTCAGTCACAGCAGGTTGTTTTGGAGTGTGTCCAATAGTGTTCTGAGACTCTCCAATGATGGAGCCTCCATGCACACCCTGGGGTAACTCGTTATGGCTTTTGACCACCCTCATATTGGAAAAACCACCTTGTATTTAAACTGCATTTCCTCTATTTCAACTTCTGCAGCACTGAGAAGAGTGTCTCTGCCTCCTCTACTCTCCATCATCTGATATTGAAACAAGCTGGCAAAATATCCCTTCAGATTTCTTTTCTGCAGTTTGGACAGCCTGAGCTCTCTTTGCCTCTCCCCATGTGTCAGATTCTTCTGCCTCTTAACCATCTCTGTGGCCCTCCCCTGGACTGGCTGCAGAACCACCAACCCTTGCCTGCACTGGGAGCCCAAGTCTGCACACAGATCCTGGATGTGTCCCACCAATGAGTAGAGGGTAAGAATCCCTTCTCAGCCTGATGGCTGTGCTCCTCCTCATGCAGCCCAGGTGCTGTTGGCCTTTGCTGCAAAGCCACAGATCTTGTCACCTACCCACAGCCCCATTTCCTTCTGTGAGACCCCTGCCTTTTGGGTAGCTCTGCTTTCCAGGGACATTGTTTCCAAATCTGCATGCCTAAACTCAGGCACAAAAATCCACATTGGGCATCAAAATAAAAGCAGGTTTCTATTCCGAGGCACTGCACACCTACAGCTCCCAATGGAGAAAAGTGGAAGTGTTATGATTAAAGCCCTATTTCATGTTTCCAGGTTGCCTGCAGCAAAGCCTTCATCATCAAATTGCGTATAAACGGAGCCTCTGTAAGATGCTACGTTTCAACTAAGCTCTAACAAGAACCACTCAAGAGAAAAGTGCATTTCCTTCCAGTTTATTCCTTTGGTTTCAATTGTGATAAGTTACAAACCTATTGTAAGATAGATACCACACAACACAGAGGCACACAGCTCTAAGATAATTCATCCTAAACCAGTGATCTATATGGAAGGTTAGATAATGCTGCATTATACATGAGAATATCAGTTTCTTTATGAACAGCCCCCCACTGCCATGTGCTGGGAGGGCTGAATTAGACATGATGAACATAATAAAGCAAAGGCATCTGTATGTAGGATATCTTTTAAGAAGCACTTGCCTGTCCCTGCACTTTGAATAGGTACCTGTATCTATTCCCTTATTAACCACCACAGACCTCCATAATTCTTAAAATCTCATGTTAAGGTGAATAGCAAAAAAGAGAAAAATAAGATCTTACTGCTAAAGCCAAATTTCCGGCCCCTGGGGTGCCTACTTGCACAAGATAGTTGCAGAATGTAAATTCAGAAATGAGCACTACAGAAATGCTTATGGATGAGGAAATAATATCATGAATTTTGTTATGTCAAGTGAGACCCTATTTATAAACAGACAAAAAGCTTCTTGGTATGTAAGTGATGGGAGGCAAGTCATTGTTCATTGTACAAATGAGTGCAAAATATGATAAAAAGGAACTGTAGGGCTCTCAGGGAGAATAATGCAAGTGCCATTATCATTTTGACACTGAGGACAGTAGCACATTCATCAGTACAGACTTGCAGAGAACCTGTTCCTACCCTTTGTGAATCCCGTGAGAGGTTAAGTACGTGGTACGTTTTTGGGGTAGGTCTTTGCAAGATCCTGGAGTTCCTCAACAGCAGCATGATCAAAGCCAGGACTTGAGTATAATAAGGCAGATTTGGTGGAAAGGCACAGGAGTCGTGATTTGAACGTGCCAGGTTTTGGCCTCTGTGTGCCAGAGACATTTCACATGCTCACATTGCCTTGGAAGCCGTGGTAGGAAGGGCACAGAAAGGGCAGGAGACAGACAGAAATCAGTACTTCAGAGAACAGCAGCAGCTCAAGCAGGTCACAGGCAGCTATTTGCACTGCTGACACACCAGGCAGAGACTCTGCAGGTGAGATGCCTGTTAGTGGGCTTGTGGCTTGTAGCATTGTACCCTCTCTCTCCTTAAACAAATGCAATGGCCAATCTAGCCTATATTAATTTTCTTTCCATTCCCCTCTGTAGTAAACCCCCATTGGACATGACTCTGGAAAGGCGAGCATGCAAGCAAAGCTGCCTGTCTAAGGGTTGGTGAAAAGCTGGACTGACTGCCAGCCTACAAGATGTGACAGAAAGCTGCAAAGCTTGACAGTGTCCAATGTGAGCTTAGACTCCAGAGGCTTGGGATTTTGGGCTCCAAAATCCCAACCAGCTGGGAGTAGAAGTGTGAGTTGACTCGATGCTGCCACAGCATTCACTCAGAACTGGGGCACTGGTGCTTTCTGTACCAGGCTGTACAGCCACACAAAGCTCCAGGTGGTTTAAGGAAAGCTAAGGCTGGTTGTATTCCATTTATACCATGTTCAAGATAGATGTTGGTGCCTATACCTTCCCACTTCCAAGGAGCAGCTGGTTTTGGAAGCTGAAAAACACTTTCAGATGGAGAAAATCTTCAATAAGATATCAAAGTCAAGTTGCTCTGGAGGACTGTGGTGCCTTCACATCAGCTGTACAATATATACACACATCCAGCTGAACTTTCCCAAGGACATTGGTGGGACTTGGAAATCAAATCCCATTCAGAAGGTACACTCCACACACAGTGCTACAGCAGCCACTGCAGACATCTGTAAACAAGGGACAGTGGCTGAGACGCTGACTGTGCAATGCTAAATATATTTGTTGTCCTCTGTCATTGCTTTAATAGGAGCCACTATAAAGACACACAGTCACTTTTCCTGCTTCACTTCGCTAACCTTGTCAATCTTTGAGTTTGGGATTATAGCAGTGAGTAGTTTATCTCCTCTGAAGGAGTAACAAAATGCCTGGGCTTTCAGACCTCTTATCTCACAGACCCTTATCTTTGTTACTTCCCATTGCAGATTGGAAGCAGATGAACACCCAGGAATTTAGCACATTATTAGTATTTTGTTTAACCTAGGGGCAAGGAACAAAACAAGTGAGCTGAGTGCTGTGAAGTAGCGCTTAACTTTGTCTCTGGATCTCTGAATCTCGCACATTAAAGGATGGTGTTGCCGTTTGATACCTGCTGCTGCTAAGAGAATGCATAATGATAAAACCACCAGCTAAGCTCTTACATCATTTTACAATCAGGCATCTCAAAAACTGTTTATCTGATCAGCACCAAATTCTGTCAGAGCGTTGACATGTGCATTTCTAAATAATTTCAGTATGTCAACCTGAATAGACACACAGAATCAGAGAGTTAATTATCTTTGACAACTTTGCCAGCTAATTTCCTATTTATATGTACCAAACTAGGGGCCTCTTTTATCCTTCCTTGTCACAAAGAGTTTATCAATCAAATCAAGGCCTAAAATTGGCTGCCAAGGCAGTCTGCCATACCAAAGGGGAGTTTATCTGTTTGAAATCTTTCCGACTACCTAATGACAGCAACATTGACATGAAACATAATAGGCATTGTTTTTTGTTGTTCCTTCTCTCTCCCTGCCCCCTTCCTTTTCCTACTCACGGCCCTTGCCTCTCTGGGAGAAGGTGCAGCTCTGACTGGTCCCTCCCCTGCCCTCCTGCGGTTCCCGATTCCCAAACATGCCTGTGTGTGGATGCAGCTGTCAGCACCGGCTTTGGGATACACGCCGTTCACCTCCGGATTCGAGCTGACAGAACCTGCCCGTGTCAACTCCATCTCTGTCTCTGCCAATTCCAGCATGTTTTGTTGAGGAATGTGGACAATGTTAAACACTACCCGCTCCAGCTGACAGGCATTAGATGGCGGAGCTTTCGGTGCATGTTGTCACTGCTTTTCCCTGACAGGCAGTTATGTTTTACTTTAATAGCCATATATCTCCTCTCCAGTTCCCTTTAACGGGCTGGGATTTTACAAGGGTACCGAGAGGTTGTCACTTTGTCTGTGCATGCTGGTGTTATCCCCCTTCAGGGAACTCCCCCTTACACACACCGTATAGGAACATGCTGCATCCCACGGCAAAGAGAAAAAAAAATCCATGGTTCTTGCTGGGACTTTGTTAGGATTTTCTTTCTCGTCCTGGCTGGGGAAAGGCCAAGCAGTTGGTAGCTGAATCCTAATGGTCAGCTGAACCCACATAATTTCTCCGGGCAAGTTGTGCTGGAGGTGACAAGATTCTTCTCACATGATGGTGCAGATCAATCATGCCATTTTAATAGCGAAAACATAAATTAAAATACAGAGCTCTTCAAAATTTTTGAACTGTTGCTTAGACAATCACCACTCCTAGACCAGGCGAAAAATGGTCTATTATGTGAGGAAAAGATAAAACATGGTGCTGCTTGTATTCTCGGAAATGGGGTCATTTCTTTCTCACCAACATGGCCATGCAAACTTGAGGTGGAAGATGCCTTCCTGATGTGCAAAGGAGATAAAATATTTTCTCCAGTGATCTCCATGGCCTCTGTGTATCTCAAGGCTGTTCTCCCCAAAATGAGCCACAGAGAGTTAGAATCACACACCTTTAATAATCCACTAAACTCTTAAATCTGCAGACATTTTTCTGTCTTAGAAACTGGCTGTCTTACTAATTCCAAACTTTTATCCCAAAAGCAACTTCTCATTCCATCAGTTTCACAACATGGTGGGTACTGTCCAAGCCAGCACCCCTGGCTGGAAGAGGAGCAGCTGAGTTTATATTCTTTCTTTCTGTAGTTGAAGATGAGGTGTCACAGAAGGTACAAAGCATCTGCAATGAAATGACTCATTGCAATGAGGTCTTGAAATCTGAATTTATGTTATTTTATTACTTACTGTCTAAAAGAAGAGGTGAGAGGGGGGAAAAATGACTGGCAGATTCTTTAATGTCACCCAAAAGCCTCAAGGGCCCAATTAATCAGGAAATATGTTTGGCTTTTGGACTTCAGTTGCCCATTCCCTGGGGCTCCCTCAGTGCGGGGGCTGGACATATGTTACTTGCTCACGCTCTAAGAAATTATATTTGCATGGGGAGTGATACCTGCTAGTCCAGAATTAAGATGTCAAGACCTTCTCTCATTCAAATGCCAGCACTCTCAGCTGGAGGGTGTCTGGAGAGGGCCCACAACCCAGTGAACAGCTTGGTTCATAACCTTTGCCCTTCCCACGAGAGTCTGAGGGAAGATCCAGCTGTTTGGGTAACACAGTGGAATAGGAAATTGGAGAGCAGGCATTCTTACACCCTCCTCAGCTCTCACTGAACAGTATAAAGTGACTCACCACCAAATAACCCAGGTAACCAGAAAAAAGATTTCATGAACCTGTGAAACTGATACTGATTCTTCTCCAGGCCTGCTGAGTCAGTGGAGAAACCTTTTCCACTCTTAAAATCAATGGCGAAACTATGCCAGAAAGGGTATTTCTTTCTCCCTGGGTATACAAACCTGGGTTGGCTTTATGTTGCTAAAGCTGTGCTGGTTTCTTTGGAAACAATCAACAACAGCTCTAAAGTTTATGAGTTTTTCTCGTCTGCATTGATTGTTCAAAAGATTTGGAACTTTTCAAAGGTGCCAACAAAATCAAGTTATTTTAGGACTATTAAAAGGCTGTCTTGTATTCACAGAAAATGCTCAGGCAGCCTAGAGGAGCTTTCTACAACTTATTCTGGGACACACAAATAAACTTTTCATCTGGCAGCTGTTCCAAGGATCCTACACTTCAGAAGGTAAAACAGCAACTGCTGGATTGCCTTGATCTACTGAGCCACCATAGAAAATCCCTGTTCCAAGATCCCAGTGCCTGCAGTATGGCATGTTTTTGGGAAGAGCAGCTCTGGAACAGACCTATGCAGAGACAGGTGTACTCAGAAACATTCAGTGTGTTCCAGGAAACTTCCAGCAATGGGTCTCACACTCCAGCAGCAGAAAAATGGCTCATGACACAGCTGGGGAATGATAGTGTGGGTTAATGTTGCCTGTGCAATGGCTATTATTTTTATTTCCCTGTCCCTGAAAGATAAAAACTCAAGAACATTCTTAAATATGGGGTGAAATGATTGTGTCCAGACCCCAGAGAACAATACTTGGTGATTAATCCTGCTGCCCTGGTTGCCAGCAGTCCTGGAGTGCCGTGAAGGGCTCCTTAGAATTTGTGAAGGATTGCTAAGGTTTCACCAAACACACACAAAAGTCACAGGCAGGAAACATTGAACAGCAAAGTTCTCATCTATTCACTGCATTAATAAAACCACAGTTGCAATAGTGAAAGGTCTCACATACCAAAGAACCAGTTCCCAGCAGGGAACTCACATAAAAAGGGGGAGATTAGCTCTGGATGCTGCCTTTGCCAGGGCTCCCAGCACACACTGTTGGTGATGCAGAGCCTCATCCAGTGGAAGCTGGGCAGAGATCAGCAATTCATTTCACATTAGCTGCTATTGAACATCAGTCATTACAACCAGCACAGCCCAGATTTGAGCCAGTGACCTGAGGGTGAAAGGCTGCAGCTTCCCAGGCCGGTGATCATTACATTTTGACACAACCAATTATTTAAAAACAGTCACTCAGAGCTCAATTAAAATTTCAGTAACTTAACCTTTTCTTTGCTTCTCCCTTTGTCTCCTGCATATCCTGTCCCCCAGTTTAAATAAACTGAACACTTTGTCACTGCACTCTGTAATTCTGCATTCAAACTGTCAGGACCTACTGTGGTCACCTCTGTCACTGTCTCTGCCAATCCCAACGTGCTTGCTCAGGCCTCTGAACAGTATTAAATGTTCCCCCTGACAGACACTTTGATAACATCACCAAGCACACACATTGAGGCAAATTCCTTCTGACAGCATTCACTCAACAAGCTGAAAACTAAGGAGGGATACGGATTTGTTTTAGTTACTTTGCCTGTGTGATAGATGTTATAATTAACTCTCTGTCTAATACCAAGCAGTTATTGTTAAGTTTCACGGCCTTTGAAGATTCACATTTGTAGCAGCAAACCTCTCAAATGAACACATTTAGCAATGACTGCATTTTTCAGTGATTTCTTAATGTTGCCAAACAGCAGCACTGAATATTTATAGAGTTCCTGTTAAAAAATTACATATACCATTGCTTGTTTTTGCTTTGATCTAGAATTTATTGTCTATGAAGTAAAAAAAAAAACAACCCAGACACCCCCCTCTGTCTTGTACACCTCCAGTGCACGTTGGCTGCTTAAGACTGTGCAGAGGCAGGTCAACTCAGACTCCAAATCCAATTAAATTAATGCAACCTCTCGGACAACATGGAATCATTATTGCTGCAACCATTCTAACATTTATCACATCCACACAGCCATCCATCAGAAACTAAACTCTTAACTCTCCTACTCTGTGTTCACCATAATGGATCCAGTAATATATTTTTTTTTCTCCAGAAAGAGCAAATGATTACGAACAGACTCTGCAGCACCGTGCCCACCCCGTGCTGCCAGCAGGGCCTGCACTGCAGTTTAACAAGGGGCTACTCCTGCCCTGAGAGCTCCTTGCCAAAGCAAACACCCCTCAGGGAGTGGTGAAAACCGGGACTGCCACCAGTTCCTGGGGATGCCACCACAGGTGAGGGGCATGGCTGGGTAAATCGCCAGCTTCAGGGACAGCTTAAGCCAGAAGGACTCACCACCTCTCTGCTACGTGGTGGGAGCCTGGCAGGAAGGAAGTGCAAAAAGCTGCTAATAACAGGGTAGGAGTTCATGTCAAAATAGGTCTCTGTGCAACTTCCATCGATTTTGAGCCCTTTAAACACAACTACCAACGTGTAATTTGCAGTACCAGAGATGTCACCTCTGGATTTGGCCCAGGGGGTAACTTTCTGACACGTGGGTTTCCCAGTTATGAGAACACACAGGGATGCAGCAAACGCTGGTGCAGACAACACACTTTTCACTCTGTTATGTTTCTGAGAGGCAGCTCTGAGGAGAATATCTCTGATGGGAAAAGCTAAAATAATCCACTCCACAAACACTGATCCTCCTGTATCCACTTTCTGAACTGCTGTTCTTCCCATTTCTCCTTGGAACATGGATGAAGTCAGTCATTCTGGGTTCCTACCTGCCAGGAAAATGATAATGAACTAACTAAAAGTGCTCTGATGGTTGCCTGCTGCCCCAAGCAGCACACGTGGCTCCCAGTGCTCCAGAGGAGGTGCCTGATACCTCTGCTTTCAATACTCTACACAAACCAGCAGAATCCTGCTCTTTAAGGCAGCCACAAAACAACCACAGCATTCCTGGCTCCGGGCTGCTGAATTTACTGGTCCGTGGGATGTGAGGAAAACACCTCTGCAACTTAAGTTCTGTGATTTTGAAAATAAAGATAAAAAACAAATTGCAACCGGCATTTTTACTTCCCACTCCCGGATTTGTCCCTTTCACTACCATTGTGGATCATTCCCACAATGAACTTCGCAATCCCCTCATCTTCATCAGCTCTCCAGGCTAAGCTGTTTAATGGCTACAGTGACACAAACAAAGGCACCACCAGTGTGCCTCGGGGCAGTCTGGCATTTCCAACAATCTGCACGTTTCCTATAGAGCTACTGAAGAGTGTGAGCAGAAAAGATTTTTTTTTTCATGCCACCTTCACATAATCAGTTATTTAAATTACCTTTCTTCTTTTATCATAATGATTTTTTTTTTTAATCTTGAGATTGATTTTACATGAAAACCTGTCACTACCCTTTTAGGGGTAAGTAATATAATGGTTTGGTTTAATAATTATTGTAGTTCCCTAGACTATCTCAAGCACAGACTAACAGCCCTGCTGTGATGAAATATAACCAAAGATTGATGGCAGAGCTGGTATCCTCATGTCCCATGTTCCAGGTAGGTGAGGTATTGTCATTTTGATTCTAAATGTGACATTGGAGTTGTGTGTACCTCATTGCCATGGTAAATACTGTCTCCATGTTCCCACTGATAAATATTTCTTTTGGGGTTTATTCTGTAAACTGCTCATAAACATCTGCTTAAAGTTTGGTGAAGAAGTTGAAGAGAACATGATTTTAAAGAATAATAATAATAAAATATTTCAGTTCCTTTAAACTGCAAGAGTATTAAGAAAACACAAGTTAAGCAGTTTATGAAGCTTAAATGTTCTGGGGTATTGATATAATACTTCAAGAAAGTTCTTCTCTCAATGTACGCTTCTGTAAAATGCATAACAATACCTGCTTAAATTCAAATTTACCCAGGAGACCAGAATGTCTTGGAATTGCTCATCTTCTTTATCATGCAAATGTTTTATTTATCCTACAAACATTCTTATGGATAAATAATACACAGTTTAAAATTATACGTTAGACTTTAAATATATGTGCAATGTTACAGAGAATAAAACCTGTGGATTAGATTTTCTGGGCCAGTGTAAAGTGAGGGACTTCATTCAGTCCTGTAATATTTGTTCAGTAGCATCTCTACAGATTATGGCCTTGATAGGCATGTTCAGTATATCCTTTCTAGGATGAAACTTATCGTTGCATTTAGTCTGACTTTGCTGCATTAAAACTTTGTGTTCTCAACAGGCCTCAGAAACAGCTGGAGCTGTGACCAACAGCTGGCTCTGCTGCCCTGCAGTTTTACACACTGGGATGTCTCCTGTGACAGGGAGATTCCTCCATTGGAGCCCAGGGTTGGGTTGATCCACTCAGCTACAGCCCAGAGGCCCAGCAGGGACAGAATGCAACAAAAAGTTGACTAAAGTTCTGGTTTTGGCATGGAAACCTCCCTTGTTCTCTCAATATTTGGTCATTCCCTGAGCTACTTGCTGCTGTAGATGCCTGAAAGGAGCTGTTCTGCTGCTGGACCTCCTGTTTTCACCTTTGCACATAAAGATAGAACTTTATTTTATTTTTGATGAAGAGGCATTACTTGTTTTTTAAGTTATTAATGGATATATTTTATATTACCCATCTAAGTAAAACTGGTGAATGCAACCCACTTGTGTGCCAATTTGTGACTTTATTTCTCCCTGCACATCCTTGCCCCCCTGAACCATATTGCATCAGATTTGAGGGAGGGTGTTCAAATTTGTAAAACTATTCATCTTATTGTTTATTTCCTTTCTAATATATATCTCAGCTGGGAGATGCTGTGATTCTTGCTAGCTCTGGGAATGTTTTTAATTCTCTTTCATTTTTAAACAGATATTAGCACCTGGGCAATGTTGCACCCTTCTTCTGGATGTTGGCTGAGCTGCCTCTCAATTCCTAAAGATCAGAATTAACTGGTAGACAAGGGAAGGTTTCTTTGTTTCTTATCCCTGGCTGGTATAGGGCAATGTGACATTGGAGTTGTGTGTACCTCATTGCCATGGTAAATACTGTCTCCATGTTCCCACTAATAAATATTTCTTTTGGGGTTTATTCTGATTTACTGAACAAGCTGCCCATGGGCTGAGAAATTACCTGACAACCCATGATGCTCATGATGATCAGTGATGAATTCAAGAGGAGCCTGTGAAGTTCCCTCTTAAAGTCCATGATTATTTTGGCTCATTTGCTACTACTTTCTCTTACAGTGACATGACCAAGATCAGCAGACCTTTTACTCTGCCTTAGACTCGACCTTCCTCGTCACTCAAGGCACCATTTCGTCCTTACAGAGTTAATTTCTTCTCTGTTGAGAAGAATTAAAAGTCTTGCTGCGGCATTTATGGGTGATACTATCCAAATGTAAGAAACCCCACTTTCTTCCCTGAGTTTCAGATGGGTGGTAAAGAAGATGTTGCTGCACAGGTTAATGATGGAACTTCCTCAGTCCTGAGCAGCTTTTTAGCTCAGTCAGTTTCAAATTAAAACCATTTGGCACCAATTTCTCTCAGTGAATGAAAAGATCAAAGACATCTGCTTGAACTCTTTATATAGATGATATGAGCATTAATTTGTTGTCTTTCTATTAGCTCTACATTAAAAAAGAAGACCATAATCCATAATGAGATTAAATGGTATTTTCCTGCTTGGGAAGCAGAGCATATATTACAGAAAAAAACACAGGACACATTCTATATTTGACCCTTATGTCAAAGGACACCAACCAAAATAGAGTGGATCTGTATAATTAATCCTCACTATCATAAGTAGGTTTAAACAAAAATAAGAGATTTCATAAAAGATTGAAAGCAAAGCTCTACATTTCCTTTTCCCTGTGATAAGACCATTAATTTAAAACAACCTAGATCTCATCAGCCACTCTATTACAACTATTTGGGGAAAATTATACTTCATTCGGACCATGCAAAAAACTTATTTTAAAAACAGATTTTATTTTACACACCAGCATCAATATCAGGACAACACACACATGCTATAATTTGTCCTGTTAAGTGGGATGAAAATGGGGTGTGGGCTCTCCTTGGGTTTTGTACCTCTTGAGGAACCAAGAATAAGCTTTTTATCATGGGAATTTAGACAGAGCTTTAGGAAACAAAAGACCAGAGCAAGACTGAGGAACTCAAAGGATTGCACTCTCAGCCCCAAAGTGTATCACTGTTAATGCAAGGCATACAGTATATACACAGTTCTACTACTTCTAGTCCCTCATTTAATGGAATAAACAACAAAAATTGCATTTTTTCTAAGTAATTCTGCTTTCTGCTGATGAGACAAATGACATCTTGCTGTGTCTGCCAAGAGGGATCTGTTACACTTTACTCACTCCCATTTCTCTATTCTGTTCTGTGGATTCCTTCTCATTGAACATGCTCATTGCCACATAGGTATAATAATTATAGAATTATAATTATATACCAAGTTAATATTGATGTTTCTATAATTATTACCTGAGTTCATTTTTAGAAGATCTTAATAATACTCGGCTGGTACCTTTCTGTCCACTATTCACATGTGGATCCCTCTGCTATCTCCTCCAGGTGTCCCAGGAGAGAAACTTCACTACTTAAATGTACTCTCTATGCAAAAATACAGTAAATTCATACACTGAAAACACCTGGCTGTTGACAGCTTAAGTACAGTTCTGGAGATGTAGGATTTTTCACCTCCAAATACAGACTTTTTTGCCTGTCTGCTAAATGCAGATCTAAAGACAAAGGGCATGGAAAATAGATACCAAACTAGCTGGAAAGGCACATAAGCACCCTGGAGACTGTAAAGTAACTTATTTATTTGCTTGAAACAGTCCAAGCAGCTTCTCACTAATGAATTTTTTTAGCCCATTGCAACGCTTGGAACCAAAGTTGTTCATTTTTAATAATAATAACCAACAGCAATCAACAAAGCAGCTCACCATCCTAAGTCTGGTATGATCCAAACACAACAATGAAAATGGAGTTTGGGAACATCTCAAATCTCATCCTCAGCTGCTACAAGTCAGAATAGTTCTATTTATTGCCAGAAATTTGCGTTGATTTTTATCACCTGAGAATCTGACTGTGTAACCCCATACACACCAAAGAAATCTAATATTATATCAGGCAGTTAACCACCTCTTTGTTTTTCTCTCTGATATCCTGTCTCTTCAATTGCTGCAAGCAATTAAGTGCCCACCACTTGTTTGAACAACCAAACCAAAACAATTACAAATGCATGTTACACTACAACAATTGCATATTAATAAAGGCTTGGGGCCAATTAATCATTACACCATCAATATCTAATTTGCATAAAAGTATTCTCTTTAAAGGCTCCATGTTTGGGGTGACAGGGTTACCTCATTGATTATGCAAATTCCTCATCAAGCTTTGCAGAAAGAGTCAAAAGAAATAAAAAGGCTTGTCTGTTCCAGCCAACATCCTACTGCTATCAGGCAAGACAAAATTAGGGGGAAAAAGAAGAAGAAGGAGAGAAGCAGGAATGTAGACAAGTTTTAAAAGGCTTGGCTACAGTTCAGGCTTAGGAACCTGAACTTAAAAAACACAAAAAATTGAATCCAGAGTACACCAACTAAGAAGGCACAGGGGGACTTAATTCTTTACAGTCATGTCATCTCACAAATTCCAATTAAACTGCTTAAAACCAGTGTTACACTCTTCCCTTTTACCCAGAGCTTCCTTACAGGTACATCCTAAAAGGAGATATATGCCTCCTGAACCAAAGCTCTGCAGATGAACCCACCAACAACATGATGTATTCCTCTTGAGACTTGGGACATTCATTTGCTCGAAGATTTTCTGGAAAAATGCTGGCTTCTAAAATTAGCAAATTTCTCCTTGAATCTTAGGAAGAATTCTCACAGTGACTCTGGGCGACAATTATAATTACAATACTTTTCCACTTGCACAACTGGGCTGTGAATTGAACATTCCTGCCTGGCTCTGCAGCAAAAAGCTGCTGTCCTGTCACATACACCCAGACACCCCAAAGTCATGGCCATGGCACAGCTCAGTGCCACCAGTCAGCTGCTGGGACAAAGCAAAAGGAGCAAAGGACAGCCTGCATCTGCATCCTGAACAGAAATAACACCGGGGTCGGTGTTTCTTGACTCCACTTTTGGGGTGATGCAAGGAAATTAAGACTGGTCTTTTTCTGCAAAGTGAGAGCACTGTATATTATTCTTTCAGAAATGTTTTTTCCTTCAGTGACCAGGAATTAATAGTCATTATAAAAGCAGGCCTCCTGAAGGATAATTAAACCCCTTCTTTATGGTAAAAGGATGGCACAGCTTCATCTTTCTTCAGAGTGAGAGAATAACATGAAAATTAAAAAAAAAGCCTTCAGAAAGCAAGGATTCTCTGTGGCTGCAGGTTTTTAGTGCTGCAGTGCGGTGGGCAGCAAGATGGAGAACAGCTACACCAGGTTTTGCACTATCCAAGGTACACATACCCACAGAAGAGGCCAAATATTTGGAAATTGAAAATAGCAAGAGTAAAAACAACAAGGCCACCATGTAGGGTAGGGAAAGCAGAAGTCTTCCCATGGCAAGTACTGCAGAAAAAACCCCACCAATGTAGCATATATTATACCTGTAACATACTTCATTCTCTATTCTCCATGGAGGGCTTTTCAACACCAAAATGGGGGACAAGGTGAAGAGAAGGGAGTTTAAAGTGCAAGCTGCACTCTCTGCTCCAAAAAGCACACTATGCTGATTCAAAAAAAACATTTTCAAAAATGCCTGTGGGTAAATTTGAGCTGCCCACAGCTCCCCAGGGGCAGTCAAACTTGCTGTCGAGCCATTTATGTGGATTTCAGTCAAATTCTAATTTTAGTGTTCATTAAACATGGGTAATTCCCAAGCCAATCCCTGCATCACCTACTACACATAATACCTCTACAATATAGGTCATCCTAGCTTAGAAAACATATACAGACATCAAAGTGCAACCATTTCATTGTAAGTATTAACTTTATAAATAATTATGAACTTCTTAATTCCTTACAAGGTGCTGTGTAATCACATTTTTTTAAAAAAAAAAACCCCTTACAATAGGAAGAGGGTGGGAGGTTATGGTATAGAGGAGTGTGTGTATGTGTATATATATATTTGTATTTACAAACCACCCACATACAGGCACTAGAGAAAGAAGAGAGGTCTAAATATGAATCTACTTCAGGCAGATGGGAGGATGTTTCCTTGAGACATCTTGAAGACAAAGACAGTCTGAATTGTGCTTCGACCAAACGCCTCAAACCTGCTCTGCTAATGTGAGGTGTTCTCAGCTTCTCCATTCCTCCCAAGAGCTCCCCTATGCAGAAAGGTCCCAACCAGCCAAGGCACTGCTGGTTCAAAGTACTTTTGAGATGCTGGGGTTGAAGTAGGGACATGGTCGCAAAGCTGTGAGTACCCTGCACCAAAGTTTACAGCTGATGGAAGCTCTCCACAGAATTGTATGGGAGGAGGCCACATCTTTCCCTCCCCTTTTCCCTCCCCAAGGTGTTGAGCTTTAACGCACTCTTTGTTGATGGCTGCTTGAGGGCCCACAGGGTTGTTCTTGGTAGATTATTTATCCGCTCGTAGAGATTGTATTCTTCTTTAAAGGAGCTGTCCCTCCAGCCCTGTGACACTGAGGGTGCAGGGCAAACCTTCCTCTGTTTCTACACCAAAATGTGGCGTTTCATTTGTGTGTCACACAGGAGGAACGGGTTTTTGCTGACTTTTTGGATGCTGCAAAAGGGGTATAGACACATTAGTGCTCTCAGCAGCTCTCTGGAACTTGTGTGACCAGGCTGAGCCTTGTTACTGCAGAGGGAAATGTTTCGTGTCTCCACAGAAATGAAATAGGAAGGAGATACTTCAGCTCTGTGCTAGATTATGCCAGAACTCATAAAATAATTAAAACTAGCCAATTATGCCAGACCAGAGAAGTCTGATACACACAAAGCAGGGAAGTTGTAACACTGGATGGAGGGACTCTACTGAAATGGGGATACACCTCCCAAAGAACATTGATATATAATTCAATATTAAACACTGTTATTTTATCAAAAGCACGGAAATCCCTGGTGAACTTCAGAGAACTGTAAAGATACTATCTTGGAGCCAGGCAAGGGCTGAGCTGGGAAGAAATGGATCTCAGAGCAATAATGAAATTCAGTCCATTTTTTGACAGCTTGCAAGGGGACCTGTCTGGGTCTTGCCAAAGGAGGGCTCTTGGTCGCAGGAGCCAGGCTGGCCCTGACACAGCCCAGAGTCACTCTGCACTGGGCAGCTGGTGCACACACACACCACTGACTGCTTCAGAAGGCCCCAAGAAGCCTCCTCCAAAGCAACTCTCCATGAGGATCATTGATTATTTCCTTTGAGCAACATCTGCTATTAATCCAAGAGCAGCATTTTAAAAATGCGCCCTTGCCCAGCATTAATGTGAGAGAGTGGATTAAATATAGTTTGACTGCTTGCATTTTAACAGCTCCATAGCTAAGGTTGTTTATGGGCTGTTGGGTTTCTTTTTATTAATTTATATTGATTTTAAGTGCTCAGAAAAGCAAATCCTGATGGAATGAGCTGGAGCCAGGCACAGCACTGATCAGCAGTAGGCACACATCCCTGCACTGCTGCCAGGGGAACTCATTTGCAGCGAGCACACACCTGCTCCTCCACTGCCAGGGCCCCTCGATGTGAGCCTGTTCCTCGAGCCAAAGCAGACCTTAGTTTTCCACAAGGTGAGCCAGCAGCATCCCAGAGACCAGGCTGGGGTTACCCTGCTCCTCTCAGTCTTAGTCTAACCTAAGAGTGCTTTTAATGCTGCTTGCAAAACTCAAGGTAGACACACACGCGTCTCTACTTGAGAAGAAAAAACAAAAACAAAAGCAAAAGAAAAAAAAAACAAACCAAAACAACCAACCAAACAAAAAAAAAACCACAAAAAAACCCCACCACCAAAAAAAACCACCAAAAAAACCCAAAAAAACCCCCAAAACCCAATGGCAATTGCAAGAATATGGCAGAAATCGAACAGAAATACTAAAGTCCCAAGCAATTCACAAAATCTCTTCACTGAGTTTGCCATGAAGTAACAGCAATTTGCACAGGAACTCCAGAGCTGCACTGTTCATGGCCAACTGCTTCCTATCACCTAGAAGCAAACCCAGACCCTCGTTCCATCCTTTCCCTCAACACTTTTGCTCAGCTGGTGACTTATACAATCACACAACCTCGCCATTCCCAGGCAATTCAGGGTAAATGAGGCTAATCACTGCTGCTCAGTAGAGCTGACTCTTATCCCTTCCCCAATCTTACTTAGGAAATTGCAGTGGGATTGATTATTTGGGATGGGATTTCAACCCCTCACACTCCTTGCTAGGTCACATGTCATGGTTTATTTATATCTACCTCGGTCATCCTAAGGACAAGTGGAAATTTGTCAGGGCATTTGGACAGAGTAAGAGTCGAGTCAAATGTAAAGGACATTTTTAGATTTCTTCCTGCCCTGGACCTTCACTTGTCCTGGATCTGGCTGCTTTTGTGAAGTTATTGGCTAAACCAACCTTGCCACTTACAGTAGTACAAAGAATGTAAACAGAAAGTTGTGATTGATACTAAGAGCATTGCTAATTAGCTCAGAAGGACACAATTAGTAAAGAAGGAGCCAGTGGGTAAAATGGAGGGAGAAGGAAATGCAGCCATTTATGAATCCTAAATATGCATCAATAAAACAGGTAACAAATAGGGGTGGAAAGAGGAAGAGAATTGAAAGACACAGATGAAAATGAGAAACTAAGAACTGTAGAAAAGTGATAAAAGAGGTAAAAGGTTTTAGGGCAGAGGAATTAACAGCAATAAGAATTTATTTTTAGTGTGTTAAAAACATATGGAATCCTAAGAATGAAAGGAAAAGATGCCAAAAGGCAGATATGTTCACTAACAGTAACAAGCTTTGTTTAAGGCTGCAAGAGGCACAAACATTGGCAAACTGACAAATATTTACAAAATATCACTTGCAAAGTGAAACAAACATCTAAGTTGGGCAAAGTCAAATGCGCTGAAACGTCTCTTCCACACAAGAAGAGGCAAGAAGATTTTAGGCAGCTCTCCTCACGCAGGGAATGCCATGATCTTTTCAGGCTATAAAGCCTGCACAGAAACTCTGCTTCTTTATTAATCTGTGTGGAAGCTCCCACCATCCAAGCCATGTGCTAATGGGAATGCCATCACTGCTGCAAGGTACACTTGAGCCAATGCTAACAGAACACAGGAAAAATAAACACAAGGGGAAATCCAGAATATCTTTCTGATCCAGTTGTGTGACTACACAGAGATTTTCTTTCCCAGGTTGTAAAATGAGGAAATAGGCATCCCTCTCTGGCAAGTTTTTTAAGTCAAGGAATACCTGAGAGCTCTGGACTGGCACTTTAAGAGCGTTATGCACGACGCTACACAATATCTAAACCACTTTTCTCAGGGAAGAAGGATTTACCCATCACATACAAGCACCATACATATTTCACAGCACTTCAAGGACAAAAAAAAAAAAAGAGTGGAAGAAAAAAAATCCACTGAGCCCATTTAGATTTTCCATAAAATCAAAAAGGTGTATGCCTGGCAGCTCCTGACAGCCAGTGGGCACTGAGAACCTACAGCCCTTTCAAAAGCTCAGCTTAAATATTCCTTGGTTTTGACCCAATAAATTCTGCAAAGAAATGAGTAAATACCTCACTTCAGTTCCTATCATCTCAGCTTCCCTCTCTTCCTGGCAGCCCAATAGTGAATTCATTAAATTTCATTAAAATATACATCTGGTTCCTGCTTTTATAAGGCTATGAAATCTGCAGGTCTTTGCAGACCAAAATCAGCTGTTCCCTGTTCAATACAGCCCTTCTGGCACATGGACTCTAGATTTGAGTCAAAGATCCCCTTACTCAGCTGACAGTCAGCAGGTTCCTGGGGTACGAGCACTAGTTCAGCTAAAGATTGTGGAAGATTAAGCTTGGCTTGACGATGACAAAGTTTGGAACTGTGGTACCAGAAAACTACAACTCCCACAAGACATCCTGGCAGTCAGGGTAGAGGCCGATTACATGTCAAAGGGACCCAAAACTTAATTCGGTTCTAAAACCACAAACTCAAGAAGTCCAAGTAGAAACAAGATACTTCATTTGCTTTCCCCAATGAAGGATGAATACTTTTGTGATGATAATGAAATCTCCTCTCAGAAAATTCCATAAATCATGTTTTCTATTAAAGAAAAGTAAATTTTAGAAAAATCCGTGGCAGAAAGTTCCAGCAGTAATTGGACCCCTTGCAGGATGCTCCATGCATTTGCCTGGTCTGTATTCACTCTCAATCACATGTGGCTGGATTGAGTTGCACTGACACTGACAAATATTCCTTTTGGCAGATCCAAAATACATCATTTTGACTTGGGAGAGGCTCTGCTAGGACAGGTTCACAGGCATCTGACATTTCATCTCAAGGCTACAAGGAAGCATTGTGCTTCTTCCTTTCTTCCTCTGAAACCAAACGGCCGAGGCTCCTGTCTTGGATGTGGAAAATTGAGATTTAATTCCCACCCCCACACTAGTGTCAGTAAAAACTCTTGTAAGTGACTGCTCACTGCTGGACACTCCCAGGCTATGTTCTGTCAGAATCTCCTTTTTAATATTGATAAAGCAACTCCACGTAGTAGAACAAGCAAGTGTGCAGTGCCTAAAACTGCCCTGCACTTTGTAAGGCACATGCACAGACCACGCTGGGAAGTGAGAGTGAAACGCGATAATGCTGGAATCTCATTGTCCTTCACTTCTGTAATGTAAAGTTGAGAAGCTTAGGAAATTATTCTTACCCTGAAAATGCGAAGATTACTATCACCCTTTTAAAAAATAAGCACTTAACCCTGTTTGTAAAGGCTAAAAAAATCACACAACCCCACTGTACAGACAGACATGCTGCCACCACCAGCAAATCTCAAATCCCAACTTCTCCTTGGAGTTAGAGAAAGGTCGTGCCTTTACCACCCTGATTCACAAGTTTCTGCACCTCAACAGTGGCTATTTTCCACCTCCTGTGACCTTGAGAAATGCTGTTCCCTCCAGGCATGCCAATAGTTGTAAAACAGGGAGTGCAGTAGGAAATGGATATGGATAGAGTGAAAATGATTCTGTTGTCCTTTCACACACCCTCCGTGAGATGTTGAATGTGTTTGAATGTGATCCATCAAGACATTGATCCCTTGGGGAAGTGGAGATGTGTAAGGAAACTTCAAGTGCTTTCTAACCAGAGCTACCTCCAGGAGAATGTACTGAGCAGTACAGTAAGAAGATACATACATTATCGATAGTCCCATGTCATGGGACAAGTCACAGCAGAGGTGAGGGGAAATCAGATGTGTTCTGGGGCTCTGGAGGTTATACAGTCACTCAAAACAATTTCTCCTTGAAAACTCTTGAGCAAACTGCTCTGTTGTGGTCTCTTTATCTACCCTGTGCTAAACTCAGCCAGAGGAAAAGGATAGAACAGTATATTTTAATAGAACATTTTACAGGAAACACTGCAGAGAGGGTATTCTATTTTGAAGCTGCCAAATTCCATAATTAAAACAAAAATGTATGATTAGTTATGAGAATTTTCTGCTTATGTTTAAGACTTAAAGAATTAAATCAAATCCTTAAAAGCCGTCACTAAATGAAGGAAATGCAGGAGCTGGCCCTAGCAGTGAAGTCTGTCACCAACACAGGCTTTATCCAGCTTAGGCCACTTCATTCTTTGATCAGAAAAGAGTGGCTTGTGTGGGTTTATTTTAGAAGGCTGGCAAGTGTCTCAGCTAGGACAGCTGTGTGCTCAGGGCTCATCTCAGGAGTAATCCCACTTTCCCCTTCCCCTCTTGCCAAAGCCCAGGGCTTGGTCTCACAGAGGTCCTGCCAAGTGCCAGGTGACATTCCTGCTAGCAGGGCTAAGCACAGCAGGAGATGTCACAGGTTTGGGGTTTGCTCACAAGTCCACTGCACCAAGCAGCATTCAGGCCTAGGAGAGAGCACTACAATTTCCTCATTTACTCTAGTCCTCACCTCCCAAGACCCCCAAGAGATGCCTCTTTCAGGCTGTGTGGCCTGTCTGGGCAGACAGAAAGCACCTTCCAAAGGCACTGCCTCTGCCTTGTTCCCACCCTAGAAGCCAGGCACACATACCCCACCCTCAGACAACCTGCACACGGCTCCTGTGAGCCCAGGGCTCCCACACTGCCAGCAAAACCAGCTCCAAAAAAGGGAGTTTCTCCCTCGGCACGAGGTCAGGGTAAAGGTTCAGCAACCCATCCCACTGGCACACAGCATCTCAGAGCATGGCCTTTTCTAGATTAGCCCAAGCACTGAGTAAGGTGCAGAATTAGACTTAATTGTCACTAATTGTATTACAGGACCAAGGAGCAAAGCCTCCGAAACCTTGCTTATCCACAGTGATCTGCCCTGTGGACTGAGAGGAATAAAGTGCCCTCACACCTAACCCACAGGAATCAATAGCAAACCCTTTCAGATCCTGATGGTGACAGGTTAGGACATCTCCACCCGGGCAGAAGTGCTTGCAGGATCACGCCTGCATTTAGCTTTTGTTTTCTAAGGAGGGATTTATTGAACATGAAGCTAAACATCTTGCATGGATGCTTTACATGCTTACTTTCACAAGGTCTGACTTTTTGCCGTGGTTATTGTTGGTGATACAGGTCTTCAGTGATGGCATTTTGGATTTAAGTCAGATCTAAATTTGGCTAATTTATCAGTTCATTTTCTAAAGAATCTGGGACCAATGGAGCCTCTAACCATAAAAAATGTGACACTGCTCTTTGATTACCAGCTGGGATCTCCGAGCTCTTTTGGCCTACAAAGCGACAGTTTTTCAAAATATACAGCAACTAATATTTCATCTCAGCTGGCAAGGCTCCATAAAATGGTTTGGACCTTACAGTGCACTTAAACCCTTTGATAAACAGACTCTATAGATTGAGCAGATGGTGGTTCAGGAGTTCAAAATGCTCAAGTTTCCAGCTGAACATAAAATAACCTGTAGGCAGAAGCAGAATAACATCTGAACAGGTTGGAGCTATGTCTGTGATAGTCTGTTCTACTTGTTAAATGCTGAGGGAGAGCTGGTCTGAAACAGGGATATGGGATTGGTTGGGATAATCTATTTCTATGGGAGAAAACATCCAGTCTTCTACAGTCACAGAGCAGCTGCATCATTGAGTAGCCCTTTTTACAAGCCAGCCTGGTTCCATCATGACAGCATTTGGCTGTCACACTCCCATCACTTCATTTGGAGGGCTGTAGGCAAACCTAATTGTTCCAAGAGACAGACATGGAGATTTAATCTACCTTTTAAGAGTATTTACAACGACACCAAAGATTTAACCTCTCCTCATTACCTTTCAAAAGGAGATGTCTGCAGGACGACAGGTAACAGCCATGTGTAAGAAAGCCAAGAGCTGACTGGCTTTTAAGCTGAGATGCAAAGATAGAAAAGAAGCCAAATTCTGCAGGCTGCCACTGCTGAGTGTGCACGATGTGAGCCACGGCTCCCCACGGAGCCCACAGATCCAAAACTTCCATGAGGACAAAGTTCAAACGCATTTCACATCGGGGAGAGGTCTGAAAGATTCACCTCAACCACACTCCTCCAGTGTTTTCCTTTCCCAGGATACAAATGATCTCCTGGAAAACATGACTGGCTGGGCAAAATGGGAGGTGCAGAGCTAGCCATGGCTCTGTGCAAAGCCAAATTTCCCTCCTGGGGTTCTGCTGCCCCAGACCAAGGTTCTCCTGCAGGAAACTGCCAAGTGTAGCTCCAGGAGCTGCCAATTTCCAACCAGAAGAGCTGAAAACCTTGCACAGGTCTGGACAATTTGATCCTAAAATCCCTCACTCTCTTGAGCTGTCTCTGCTAAGTCGATGGATCTGCTTACCTGGGTGCATATCAGTTACAGGAAGAAGGAACACCAGTGCTGAATGTAACTTAGTGACAGCGGTTGCAAAGGGGAAGGAAAACAAAGAACTTCTCATATGCCAAATATTAAACCTTCCATTTGCATGGTTTTCTTCCTTACAGAGCTGGATTTTGACTAGCAGTGACAGCAGTTATAGTGCCCGACAGAAAAGCAGGAGTTCTGGCACCACATCACCCTAATATAAAAAAAATTAACTCGGGCTTAGTAACTGTACAATTTCCTGGTGTTCTTTTAAAAATTGGGAGGAAGAAAAGGATCTGTGTCAAACATGCACATCTAATGAGTCCCATGACCTAATCTGGAAAAGACTCATCAGGATACTGAGAAAAGCCAGACCTGAGGCACTATGCAGAGATCTGCTCCTTATTGCTGAATTTCAAGGCATACAGTAAGGTACCTCAAAATAATTACCAAACAATTTGTTACTTTTGAAAACAGAAGCTGTCCATGATATTCTCTCATACATTTGATATCCTCAGTTAATTCAGTCCTCAGTGAAACTCAGAACATCAGCATCCAAGTACCAGCTCCTCTCTCTGCTACAGCCCAGGCCATCAGCCTAAGGAATACTGGAGTGAACCTTTGATAAACTAAAAAAACAAACCTCTTATTTCTGGTCCTTCTTTTTCTCCTTAAATTAGCTAATGTGAAAGTGAGACTTTTTGTTTTCTCTATTAAAAAAAAAAAAAAAAA
>VZDJ01000049.1:5051541-5088311 GCA_008694505.1 Cyanoderma ruficeps | reverse complement strand
TTTTTTTTTTTTTGTTTTTGCATTTCTTTAGTGATTACACTTTCACAGGAAGTCCACTAAAACCTGTTAGTGGTGGTTTGGGCAAATGCAGCCGTGAAAACATTCATTGGCACTTGAAGCTGCCAACATTGTAAATTATCAGGATCTGCTGTAATTTCAAGGAAAAAAAAGAAAAGGAATAAAATGGGGGATTTCAATAACTTTTCTTTCTTCCTTCCTTTTAAAAATTACATTAGGATATACCTAATATATTTCTTGCCTCTGTTTTAACTTCTGATGTTGTCTGTAAGGATGCCAAAAAAGCTCAATTGAAGGATATAAATACTTTTCTCCCTTTTCTCTCTTCCTTTCTGTAATTACTACCAAAGGAAAAGCTCTCCAATGCAGTCAATTGTTAAAATTAATATGAAACAGTCTACTCTAAAATCTGGGAATACCAGACCACCAGCTACTAGAAACTGCCACAGTTCCACTAGCACTTACTGCGGGTGAGCTCTTCTCCAAAACCTCTGAAAGATACAACAAAACAGACCTGCCAGCAGAAGGTCAGTTGTCATGTGGAGAGCTTGTCTGTACAAACAGCACAGGCACAGCACCTCTCACTTCCTATGAGCTCTTTCCTTTTTCTGACTGATTTTTGTAACAACAGATAGGATATAAGTCCCTGGATCAGCAGGTTGACAGAGATCCACCAACAGATAAGTGGTTTTAGCTTATCTCCTGTTAATCCAGCATTACTTAACTCACAAATTAATTCTGATAGAGTTGATTGAAACAGAAGCCCATTGTCTTGTGTGGGGATCTCTGTACCTTTATATTTAATGCCATATTTCCTCTTTTGGTGAGCATTCACTAAAAAATTAAGTCCTATTACCTTGCAGGACAGTTTTACAGCCCAGAAAAAACGTGTGAACCAGCTGCAAAAATGCAGTGCTAGGTTAATCATAATCATCAACATGCCTCTTCTCCACATCCCCACTGGCAGAAAACTGTGTTTAAAAGTGTAGATGGCAACATCTCCTCCAGGCTGAACACACACGAATTTGCCCAGTTCGGTGGGGTGTAGGGAAACAAAAAGCTTTTGCTGAAGCTTTTCCCACTGAGCTACAACTTCCCATACATCCCTGGTCTCTGGGCTGTGCAAACTTCAGCACCCCACCCATAAATCACCTCTAATCCCAGGTCTGGAAATCCTGTGCACACACTGTCCTGCATTTGCCTTCCTCCAGGCCCGTGGGCACAGGCGCAGTTACCTGTAACCACAGGAAAACATACAGATCAAAAATATACATATCAAGCACTTACACTAAGAAGACACCTAGGAGAAGCATTACATATTTAAGCAAGTTATTCATTATGAATGAAAGGCAAAGACTGCAGATTAATTATCCCACTCTCTCCTCCACCACTGCTTAGTGAGACGTGACTCTCCAGAAAGGCGACACTGCTGTATAATTGTCTTAAAAGCTCTCTGTAGCTTAGTGAGATTTAGCCTGTTAGTGTGATAAATCTGCATCAAGCAGAAGCACAGAGGGCACCAGCAGAGCTCAGGTGGTGTGTGCTGCCTCACCACCACCTTTTCTGAGGTGCTGTCACCGTGGCACAGCTCTAAGACAGACAGATCCGGCGGTGATATTAATTTTGCATGGTGAAGGCCCAGCTTGTATGACTGATTATGTTGCTGATTTAACCTTAGCATTCAGATTTAGCATATTTCAGGGCCATCCTTTACTCAAGCTTCTGAAAGCAGGAACTGTATAAAAATGTTCACATTTTCTTAGCAGGCGAGTTTCCCAAGATTTATAGTGACATTCCAGTTTGTTTATCGATCTGTTCGCAACGAAACGGAAATGAACACATTGCTTCCCCCACACCCGTGCCCAGTGCCAACACTTTGACATGCCATCAGGTGAGCTAAAAGCATAAATTCCTTCAAAACTAAAACCAAGATTGCCTCCAAACCTTTTAGATTAACATTACTTGCAAAAAACCACTGCTGATCTTTTTTTTTTTTTTTTTTTTTTTTTTAGGCAGATATTTACTACTTTCTGATTCCACTTANAAAACCCAGCCACTTCACTGCTGGGCTGCTGGGTTTTGCTTGAGAGAAGAGCGTGCCTTTTATTTTGTTTTAGTACACTGCTGCCATTATGAGCGTTTCATAATTGCCGTGAACTCCCTGGAATCAGTTGTTTCTACAATTAGTGACTGATTACACACAGCACTAAACATTGCAGGCAACAGTTCATTAACTCCTGGTACCAGACAGCATGAAAGGACTCAGGTTTAATTCAATCAGCTTTGTCCAAAGAACTGCACACACAGCATGTTGGGGGGGGGGGGGCGCGTGTTGTATGTGTGTGTGCAGAAATAATCCTGAACTTCAAGAAAGCTCCCAATTCCCAATTCTAACCTGAATTAAATGCATCTGGATTTATAGGTGGACTAACCAAACCTTCAGATCTAGATGGTATGAAACACTTCAGATGAATTCTCCAAAGTCAGAGAGATTCTCCAGCTTTGGCTGATGTGTGGGGTTCCCTGTAGACCAGCTGTGACACTGCTTCACATTCACCTGTAAAAAGACAACTGAGGACTAAGGGTCAAATGGTTTCCTACAAGGAATTCTTTCACAGCCTTTCTTTTTGAAGAGCATCTAAAAATACACCATAATTAATCCAGGTATTTGTCTCCTTTGGATTGTGATCTGGATTCATCACACAATGGGCACGTGATATATAGCACATCACCTCTGCTACCAGTTTGGGAAGCAAAAAGAATCTGTGCACCCACAGAGCCTTTCAGGTATCGACCTGGGTGTTAGCAGGACCAAAAAGATAGCGACAGCTGCCGGTGAAAAAATCCAATCAAACAACATCCATTGACAGAACTCACCAGTCCCCATGGGCTGGCTGCGACTTCTCAGTTTCAATGTACAAATATAGTAGGGTAATCACAGGGCTGATGCATCCGCTGCCCAGTCTCCACTTATCAGCACTTTTTTTTTTCCTTTTCCTTTTTTTTACCATGGAGATTAAAGGACTAATTCCAGAGAGGAGATCGGGGGTAGAAATGAAAGCAGGAATAATAATACAAACAATAGTCAGGAAGATTTTCTTTTTAAAGAACAGAAAATAAATGCCGTGTTTAAGCATGCTGAAGTCAGATGAAAAATTCCCATTGACCTCTCAGGGGTTTAAAATCAGGTTCTTAAAGATGTTACTCAATGCCCCAGGAAATGCTTCAATTCATTTATGATAAAATCTCTTCCAAAAGAGAGCTTTAGCTTATGTGTCGTCTAGGTGGAACTCTGTTATTCTGGCTGAAAATCAAATGTCATCTTCAAAAGTCCTAAGGAGCCTCTCTCAGGCTGCATTGAGTTACTACAGATGACTCTTTATCCAGAATAAAATCACAGTAACAAGCTTGTTCACCATAGAAGTCAATAGAGTCTTCCAAGAGCAAGACTTCACGTTGATCAGTCTCTAAGACCTTGACATTGTGCACCGTCCAAAAGTGAGCCCTTCCAGAGCCCAAGAGAAACCTTAGACCCACTCAGAAGGAAAAAATCAACCCCTTAAGTATGTGGTGTAGATGAAAAGTGTGATGCTAAATGTCTTTCCTACGAGGATCTGGATTATGGATGCACAGACCTGAAAGTTAGTCTGGGCTGTTATTGTTCTCTTGGCATGAGCAGCCAGTCCCATTTCATGCCTCACATACCATGGAGCCAGAGCTCAAACTAAATGCTGCAAGCAAAGTAATAAACAGATTTGTCTACTTTTCAGTGAAAGACATTGAAATGAATGAATCCCAAAACATCAAGCTGAGACAAAAAAAGGTAGCACTAAGAAGGCTGTCCCTTTTGTCCATGGCACTTCTTCAGTGTACATGGAAGACAGGTTCTTAGGCTGCTTTAAACTATTGCTGTGGTGTACACATAATTGAAAGTCTAATTTTTTCTAAAGTGACTGTTGAGAAACTAAAGGAGATGTCATGGACTTCAATTCTTGAGCAAAATCCTTGTGGCCAAAATAATTCTCAGAAAAGGGCTAATGTGATGTAGAAGAAGGAGGAATAACATTTGGTTCCAAAATGGAGGGAACGTAAATCAGTTCAGGAACAGTCGTTGGAAACTCCCATCAAAAAACCTGCATTTGTTAAGAATTTGGCCTTAGATTTTAATTCTGTATCTCCACAGTACTATCTCTTTTTCTTTTATTTTTGAAAACTATCTCTACATGTGTAACAGGCATCCAAAAAAGAGATAAAAGCACATTGCAGATTGAGAAATTGCATTAGTACTTACTGTATGGAAGCTGTAGAAACAGAGACATATTTTCCAGGCTTTTCACTAATTACAACCTCTTACATAACCATGATTGCCTGCTAGGCCTGGACATATGTTATTATAAAGCTTTCCCCAACTCATCCAAGGCTATAAACCATGGTTAGCAAATAAAACTCTCACTGAAGTTTCGTGTTGCCTGCCATGTAAGCAGAGGGTAGACGACCTCATTAAGAATGCACATGACCTCTGGCTGATGTGCTGGAGCTGCCACGGGCTGCAGAGGAAGGCGCAGACACGGTTGGATTTCTGCTTCCGTCCCAATCTTTAAACATTGGCTACTGCTGCTTTAAATATTTATAGCAGATGCAGGAAGTGTGGCTTGAATATAATGGAAAGAGAGAGATGGTGAGAAACTCATTCTCTCCAACTTTTGTTTCACTTTAATCCCTGGTTGCTAGAAGTCAGGAATTTTGATACGATACGTTAGTGCTAACAGTGGCGGCTGTAGATTTAGCAGGCTCTGGGCCCCTTAGCATAGGGTTAAATGTCAAAAGCAGAGGAAGAAGCTGTCTGCAGCGAATGTGAATTAAGTTTTCCCTTTCTCAGCAAACCAGAAAAAAAAATTACCACCAAAAAAAAAAAAAGGCAGAAACTTCTGTAGCACTGCATTGTAATACCTAATGTCTACTTCAAGACATCATAGGGACAGTCATCACTGCTGAACTGCACTACCTGTGAAGGAAACCCCTGGTACCAAGGGGGCTGCCTTTGTCCAAGGTATTCACTCTAAATCTCATCTTGCCTTTCTAAGAGTCCATCATTTATCCCCCTCCCATTCTGGCCTTGCCACGTACGACATAAATAAAACATTATTAATTATATTAATCAATAATGATGTATCCTGTTCTTATAATCAATCCCATTCATTACAGCAGAATCTCACATAATTATGAACATATGTTAGCAAGTCAAGCTGGTAGTTTAGAGCCAATAACACTTATTAGCCAATAATGATTCTCACCCCTCCTTACAGAGGGAGCATCTTTATCCGGTGAGCTCGAGGTTCCATTGGAAGAGGATCCAGCTGTTCTCAGAGATGGAAGTGCAATATTTGAGCATGAGAAAGGTTCCTCTGACAGTGTCACACTGCTCAGATGGGCAGATGCCACTGCCTGCACTGTCTAGCATGGAAATCGGAGGCAGGAGAAGTTACCTGACAGAAACACGCTGAGATGAGGAATAAAAACCAAATCCTTCTGTTCTAGCAATAGTACAAATTCTTATCCAAAAAGCTTTTTCTAAGAGAAAACATTCCCTGATGAGGCTTGACTCCAACAAGGCTGTGTTACATTATGATGATGATGGAGCTGAGGGAACAGTAAAAAGGGGGATTTTGATGACTTTTAATAAAGAAGGGAAGATATCCTTCCCCTAATTTGTCAGTGGATTTGACAGACTCAAGAACAAGTGAGTGTTATTGACACATCCTCAAGACAAGAACTCATAGTGCCAAGTTTATTTATCTTTGATTTTCTGGACCCAGGAGAAAGGGAGTTTTGTCAGACTGAAACCCTGAGAGATGCCCATTATGAAAGGCCAGGAGGACCTCAGGGAAAACCCTCCCACTCTGTGGGCGTTGGAGAAGGCCCCATGATAGTATCTGCTGCTGAATTCTTCCAGATGTTGAGGATGAAGCTCAGACTTGATTCCACAGCTCACTCTTGCCTTCTGTTTTACAAGAATACAAGGGCACCCACAAGATTTACCCCTCTGCAATTACAAGACCAAATTGTGCTTTGGGTGATGAAAGAGTAGAAGAGCGTATTGGGTGGAAAAGATTCAAAATTTACCTGTCTGGTTTTCTATTTGATTTCTTTTTCTAGGCCAAAAAGAATTTTCTCACAAAACTTTGGAAAATTACAGTATCAAAAGGGACATTTTTAGTCAAGCCATCCTGTGAGCACGTGAATTTACAGTGATTACCTTCTACCCTTCCCTGGGTCTCAAATGTGAGTTCCTGAAGGGATTCTCCCGTGTCTGGTGGGAGCTGAACGTACCCACACATCATTTTCCACAAAAGTTGAAAGCACTGAACCTTGAAACCCCTGTTATCTGTCACATTTTGTGAAATAGGCCCCAACATAGAAGTCACTGGGGAAGGGATACAACAGACATATGCAGACTAAAAGGAGTGATAAACAAGCCTTTAGGAAAACAAGATAAAAAGGAAACCAGAAAAATTATAAAAGTGTAGAGCTGATAAAAGAAAAACTCTGCATTCTGAAGATTCAAAGTTTCACGGCAGTGCCTACAATTATTAGACTGAAAAATTTGTCTTATTTTATAGCAGCAAGTTTTCTAAGTTTGAATAAAGGAAAACTATCTGAAACCCTAGTTTTGCTTAGACCCTCTCCAGTTGGTGATTTTTGTGTCAGAAAAAATCTGCACAGTTTGCAATGACAAGAAAATAAGCACATGAGGTTATAATTTCCCTTTGTTCTGCATGAGAAATTTGCAGAGAAGATGGAGTTGCTGGTTATTTCCATGCTCTAATTAAGACACATAGCAATTATGTTTGGCCTGACATACTCTCGCAAGGAGTACAGGCATGTAGTATGTTAGAGATAGTAACTGGAACAGCTTTTCTGAAAGCCTCTCAAATTATACCAAAAAGAACACTTTGATCCTTTCTGACCTAGAAGGAAGCTCCCACATTAGTATGAAAAGCCTGACTCTAAAACCACCTGGAGACTTTGGGTCACCTGGAGCCCTCGGCTCCTCTCAGTCTGGCTCTGGCTACAAGACACAGAAATCATCCAGCACAAGATGAGGTCACTTGTTTTCACCTTTTGGCCATTCTGCTGCATGCAACTGCTTGTCCTAAGCCCAGAGAAGCTGGAACTTCACACAATTGGGTCACAAAGTGCCTGCATGAGCTTCCACCTGAACTCAAAGCAGAGCTCCAGGGGTCAGGACTAAGATTATAAAGGCTGATAATGTAAAAGTACAGAGAACATTCCTGCAACTGCTTAATGATGTGAGTAACCCCACTAACACATGGAAATCCTCTGTGTAGCATAAGAAGCTGCAGCTGAGTCCCTGTCTGGCATTTGCAATTCTTGGGCAGCATCTTGCATTGTTAATTTTAACTGTACTTTTGCAAAATGATTCACTTTGCTGTTCTAGGCCATTTAGCAAGCCAGGATTGCATGGTAAATCTGAGCTATTTGGGACTCCTGCTCCAAGAGGTTTCTCATGGATTTCAAGGAGACAACAGATCGTACACGAGGTGCGGTGTTTAGGCCTTGAAACAGCAAAACCAGCCAAGGTCCCAGAGTTCCAGTGCAACACCTGAAATTGCCTCTATCTGCACTTGTCAGGGGGCTGAGGGAGACCTACATGCCCCCCAGCCTGCCCCTGGGGAAGGTGAGACAGCCAAGACCTGTTGGGAATGGGGACAGAGGGGACAAGGCCTTGCACAGCCGTGTGTGCTGCTGTAACGCATGATCCAGCCCAAAGAAGCGCTGCTGGAAAGGGATTTGTCTCCCTCCTCTTCTCACATTAAATTAATCTGTATTAATTACCAAGGAGATGTCATGCACAGCTCCAGCCATAGGAAGGTGCTCCACATGCTGCAGAGTCTGACTTTCTGAAAATACTGGTGACAGATGTGGCCTGCCAAAGAGCAAGGCCTTTAGACCCTGACCAGGTACCAAAACAAAAACACTGAGCTTAATTACAAGAAGATCCACAGAGGGAAACAGCAGTAAAAGAGTTAAGCTGGAGATTCTTAAACTTCCATTTTTATTTTCTCTGGGGTTCAGATAAAGGAGGTCAGTGAGCCAGTGCTTCCTGAGCTTACTGCAGCTCAAAACCTGCAGTCCTGTGAGCAGGTGAGCCCTCACGTTTTCTCCCAGGTGGCAATGTATCCAAGTATTCATGTGGTCAACAAAAAATTTCTACATTTTAGGACCTGGCCCAATTTCTTATCCTTACATCAGTCAGCATAATTAATAAAACTCGTGTTCTTGTCTGTACAGCAGAGTTTTCTCTAGGTCTTTGTGTATAACCTCAGCACAACAGATGCAAGGCCCTTTGTAGAACCTTTGCCAACAGGGAACAATTTCGTTTATCTCCTCACCTCAGTGATTGTCCCACATTTTTTATTCTCTCTCTAAATTTCCCTCTGCACTAGTTTATGTTTTAACCTTTGACACTGAATTAGTTCTTGGCAGATTCACTTTTCAGAATGGAACAAACAAAGAGAAAATAATTTACTTGCAGACAACAGAAAATAGTTAGCCCTTTTATAAAACTTCTATCTTCTGGTGCAGGAGTTTGGGGGTGAGGCTTTTCTTCAGTTTGGTTTTTATACTAATCAAAGCTACCTAAAAAAGTCAGTTTTACCTTGAAAATCTAAAAAAACCCTAAACTCTAGATTTCTACACAAGAACTATTATTTTTAAAAAAATATCTCTATGCAGAGTTTTTCAACACACTACCCCTCCACCCCCCATATGAAAGTATATCATAAATTTTTCTCTCTGGAAAAAAAAAAAAGCACTTTTGGAACAAACTGGATAAAACACAGTTTTGGAACAAACTGTGCCCCTAACCCAAGTGACTCAAGTGTTATAAGACCCTTGTCATACAACCAGAGTAAACCACCAGGACTGGCAAGAGCAGCACTAAGAGCTGGAGAAACAAGTTTGGACAGCACTGGGCTTAAAACCCACATTGTACAAGGTACAGAAGCTATGGGAACACCACTCTACTGCTCTGGGAGCTGCAGCAAGAAAAGGGGTTCTGATGAGGAAGACTCTGGTTAATGATCTCATCTGAGTACCCATCCATAGGAAAATAACAATTTTAAGGAGAGGTTGATGGGTGTCCTTCCACAGGGCACTTTTCAGAGATTAGCAGAGAAATAAATCTTCTTGCCCTTCCATGTAAACAGGGCAGGAAAAGGCCATGGAGATTAGGGCACAGTGTTTGTTAACTGATAAGCTTTGCTTTGGTGGACTATAAAACAAACCTCTTGGAAAACACCTAAAAATCTTAACTTCTAGCTGTGCACTTGGGTACACAGATTCAGACGTGGAAAAAAAATAAAAAATAAGGAAGGTGCTTGGAAATGTGGGAATGAAAGAGAACTCTACACTTATTACCACGATCATTCAATCTTCTGTTCTTTGAGCATTTGGGATTGGCAATATTGCTTCCCTGATGGGCAGAACTGCTCATTAATATACGTGATACATCTGCTTCTCCATGTTGTACAGAGCAAGCAAAATCAATTCTGATTGTGAGTTTGAGCTTAGAGTGTAATAGAGACTATATCTGAGCTCAGTAGACTGAACCCAATTTCCCCAATTCATAAAAAACATATGCTGTGAGATGATTAAGATGTGCTCCCCTCTTTCATTCCTATCTGCTGAAGTTTCACACGGAAACAGGGAGTTTTTCAACTCAAAATTCCACACCTGATGCCCTGGCTTTGCTCTGCAGCTGCCACTTACAAGTTATCCTTGATGTTAGCAGTCTGCAGTCAGGTACCTTTGCTTCACCCAGGACACTGCCCTGGTGCTGTGTCTGTCACCCCGCACTGACACCTGCTCCGTGGGGTGCTGCTGCTGGGTCACACAGCCACCAGCATCTCACAGGGAAAACACAGCACAGCAGCTCTTTTCCCAGTATGCTGGTAAATTAGTGTTTGAGTTATTCCAGGATCCAGCAGAGTATGAGACGACACTTTTTGCAGATGCCTTGGCTGTTCAGACACCTCAAGTCTGCCGGTGTAGCCATTTAACTGAATGGCATTCACCGGGAGAAAAAAAGAAAAGAACATCTTTAGTAATACTGCTGCATCAGTTATCTGGTGCTTGTAAACCTGCCTTCCCGACCTCTTGACAACAAGGGAAATCAGACATTTTCACAGCAGTGGAAGAACTACAATTCTGTTTTATGCAGAACTCCGCTTCAGGCCCTAAGGACCTGCTTTTTCATTTTATTGCTGGCCTTTTCTCTTCACCCTGACCTGCCTCTGTATTCCCAAGTTGCTCAGCCTTTATCTCCACGTAAAGAGGGCAAAAGCCTGCTATTCCATGTGCTATTCTGACAGGGAATTCCTGTCACAGGAACACTCCAGCACCGCTACAACCTGACAGCGATATCTCCCTCAAAAGTTATTTCTGAGCACTCACTCCATATTTAAATGCACTAAGTGATGTGTTAGCTGTAGAAGAGACAGAAAAGGAATAAAGGTCAATAATTAAATTTTTAAGAGCCTGCAGCCTATAGGTTATCATTTGTGTATTAGAGGTTGCAAAATCTTTTAGGAGTCAATTGTGGTCACTCAGATAAAAAAACCTGAATACATGTATGTAAAGCCACAAGATCAAACACATTACACACTGCTCCTGGCATGTCAAAACCAAAATAAAGCCCTCAGAACTTAAGGACAACACGTACACAAGGATTTCAGTGAACCTCTTAATGTCTAACATTTTAAAAGCAACAACACCTAAAAAAGATCAACCCTGGAAGCAATTTTTACATGGAAATTTAGTTTACCTCTTTATTTACCTACACAACCACGTTTCTGCTGTTTGGAATGTAGGTCTACACTACCAATGTCGATAGATCTAAAGCCTTTTAAAATTTCACATATTAAATACTCATCTGGGAAGGAAACCCAATTTAAATAATACTTTACAAAAGGATGTGGGATAACAGTCAGGCACTGATTTTCTCTTCCACTTCAGTAGGGTGTTGTCTGCTGTACTTTTTTGCCTCTGGTTCTTACTGTTGCTGCAGTGCCACAATTGCTTCCAGAACTGTTCTACATTTGCAACACAAACCTAAGGCAAAACCAGCACCAACCCTTCTGCTGACTCCAGTGGGCTCTGGATCATGGAGGCTTGTGCAGAATCCATCTCCTGACTATGGGATCAAGCTGGGACACAATAAATCTTCACAAGCCTGCACTGGATTCACACCTGTGCTCCTTTAATGCTGCAGCTTCTGGTCGTGAATCCCAGACCAACCACAGGGCACCACAGTCAGCACGTCATGACCCAGTGTCATAAGTCATTCTTTTTACACAAACAGAATCCTAAATACCAACTGATTGTTAAAAGGCCACTTACCAAGGTTTATTAAGTACATACAACATAAATCCGTTTGGCATGTAATTAATTCAAAATTACATGAGCACTAAATGTGCAATTAACTCTGCGAGGAATGTTTAGGCCTTTTACTGGCATTTACAAAGGAAGCTACGAGTTTATTAGCTAGCAATTTATTGCTAAAATACTGGCAATTCCTGAGTATGTTGGTTGAAATCTAACTTACTATCACAGTATCGTTATAGGGCAATTAAGGGTCTAAACAACACTTCCAAGTAAATTAAGAAACAATGAAAGTTTCATGCATTAATAAGAATGCTGTTAACCACACCACCAACAGGTCCTTCATCAAAGCCCAACAAGTGTGCTTTTCCTCAGCTGTGGAGAACCCTTTCAGCTATACCGCGACACTTTACCAACATGTTACCAGCCTCCAAGGGGATATTAGGGATCTGCTGGAAAAATCCCACCACCACTGTTGCCAGACAAGTATTCCATAGGACACCTCACAGCAGATTTTAGCCAAACAGCCACGATTTAGGGCCTCTTTTGGTCAAAACTGCAGCACGAATAAAGCTCAGCATAGATGCTGAAAAAGAACAGAGCAAACCAGAGGAAGGGTGTTACCAATCCCTTTGTCTGGGAAGTTTTCTTCTTGGGCCCAAGAAAAAGCAGAGCATGTTTGCAGCAGGGAAGAGCCCACTAACACATCCCCTGCCCAGTCTGATCTTCAGGCCCTGAGCCTGGTGGGCAGACACATTTTATGTATCAGCAATTCACTACAAGGTGGCACAGAAGTGCCCTCAGAGCCTGCCCAACAGAGGAGTCTTTGGGGTTTTGTTTAAGAATCATCATCAACAAAACTCCAGCTCAAAAGGCAAACACTAGTTGACAAATCAGCTAAATCTGGTAAAAGTTTGGATTCTGGCCCAAGCTTTGTGGCCTGGAGTTCTTTTTATGATGAACTAAATACTGAATCTGAGAATCCACAAATTTCTTGAAAATATGTACTTAATATGAACTTGGAGCCTAACCCCATAGTCCAAGTCTATTACTCAAGTCTATATACTCTCCTGGCTGGACATCCAGTTTATGATTACTCTTTTATCTCTGGAAAGCATAATCTGTCCATTGCAATGTCAACAGCGAGCCATCTGCAGCACATATTTTGCTTCCACTTATAACCTCGACCCTGTGATTCTCCTCATGCAGACTAATAACCAGCTCCCACGTGCCAGGACTTGGATCCCTGCACCCATCCTCTGCTGCAGTCCTGGTTCTCACACAGAGAAGGCAATTCCAGCCAAATGTACAGATGACAACACAGAAAGCTGCTCCCTTGCCTGGGCAGAGCAGTGTTTTGCCATCTAAGATTTCAGCAGCATTGGGCTTCTCACTCTTTGGTTTGCTCTTACCCCAGTGTGAAATTCTGTGCTATCAGTGAAAATTAATCCCTCTGCATTTTGTAGAGCAAAGGGTTCGGAGGAGCCACAGAAAAAGGGAAGAGACAAACTGCTTCAGGATTATCTTTTAGAGCTGGGGGTCAGGATCTTTTGGAGGATTGAGACATTAAAAAAAAATAAATAAAAGAGGAGAAAAACCCACTCCAACTCCAACATAAATAAGACAAGTCGTATGTCCCCAAAATGCAGCCAAATTCCTTGGCACTCTCCTTTCCCTTACTGAGATCCCTCCAGCCAGAACAGGCAACATCTCTCCCTGCCCTGCAGTGAAGCAAAGGGCTTGAGGTGCCCTGGGACCGCCCTCAGCTGATGCCTGAGATCAGACAGATGCAAGATGCTCAAGAGCACTCCACTGCTCACTTGGCTCCACAGACAAGGCTTCACCACCTCTCCAGCAGCCCTCTCTAGGGTAAAGTATCCATAATTCAGTGTGTCCCTTCTATCATATATCACAGATTTTTGTAGCAATACAGCTCTACCCAAAAAGCCATGGATGCATATTTCAGTTTGATTAACTCTATTTAGCTGAAGCTGCCATAACTTTTTCTGGCTCTGCTGTGTGGTCAGGTGTTGACCAAATAACAGTGACCTTCTAAAGGATCCAAAGATGCACAGGATTTAAAATCTGCAGAACAGGCACTAAAGGCTTTGAGCACACAGCAGCCAGACTGAAACAATCAGACTTTAAAGCTTCATATGCAACCTCCCCTCCCACAGAAAACCAGGATTAAATCCAACACTTAGGAAAATCTAGGCAAAAGAAGAAAACATGTTTATTGATTTTTATTAATCTCTTCATTTCAATATTCTGGGGAAGGTTTGTTTGTTTTTTAAGGAGCTTCACTTTTTGTCATACTCGGGGAATTTAGAGTTAAATTACGGAATCCCAGGGCTCCTGCAACTGCTACTGTTTCTCTTTAGAAAAATCTGAATGCAAATGTTACAGGTGACATTACTTTGAAGTTCTATTCTTAGGTTTCCAGTAGCTGTTTAATGACATCAGAAAACATTATCCAAGGCAATACAATTAAGCCTTCTCTAAAATCCCTGAACAAAAGGTGTCCAGCAGCAGCAGACATCCCAGGATACTGGGAGCTGTCAGGTCCCCCTGCTTGCCCACACCTTGGTGGGGGCAACTCAGAGCAAGCTCAGATTTCCTTGTTTAAAGCTGATCCCACCCTGGACACCATCAGCTGTCACAGATTATTCTCTCTCCATTTTTACAGTAACAAACTCACAGTTACCAGGTTAACTTAATAAAAACCAGCTACTCCAGGTGATGGGAGTTAGCAGAGAGAGGCTGGTACCCTCAGAATAGAAGGATTATAGACCATCAGACGGCTCAAACCACAGACTGCTTTTCTTGATATGAAGATTATGGAGCAGACAAATGGAAGACACAAAGTGTGGTGCTGTGCTAGCACTTTCTAGTCCCAGTTTAAACACCATCTTGCTTGTTTGTATTGAATTTTCAACATAAAATTACATTAAAGCAGACTGGACTAAGCTTGGGGAGCTGCAATTATTTTACTCAGGGTCTGTATCATGCTTTGAGTAGCTGTACACCAGGACAAATAGCTTCTGCTGAGCTTTTGTTTTACAGATTATTACTGCTAATTTACATGCAATCTTCATTCAGGCCTGGCCAGGCCCTATTTTCTCAACCTCCACCTGTTTCTGTGTCACGGGGCATTTGTCTCTGGCCTGGATTGATGGAACAGTGGGGGGAAAGTTGATGGGGTACTTCCATGGAGATTCCTAAACCCCAGTGGATGCTGAAGAGGGGTTTATATGCACAAATATATTCACAAACAACAGCAAGAGAGCAGGATTTACTAGTGCCTGCCACCAACTCCTGAGTTATGATGAGGACTGTGTCAGTTGAGCTATTTTCAATGTTCTTTTGTTTAGGGTTGATTAGAAGTGCAGTCTGAGCTGTGCAGCTCCCACTGGCAGCCTGATAAATACAGGCACAGCAGCTTTGTTGATTGTCCTCCTCTCCATTCCCTTTCACTCCCTCTCCTTAAAAATGCATTTCCAAAACTGCTCCATTCATTCTGTAGTCAGGCCACCAAAGGAAATCTGAATTTACTGGAAGGCCTTTAGATTTCAGAAGGCTATTTAGGGAAAGTAAGAGGAAAAAGAAAAATCCCTTGGGAAAATCTCATCTGAAAAAAACCACCATAGTGCACTCAGAGAAAAAAAAAAATCAAATAACAAACATTAGGCATGAATATACCAACATGCCACTAAATAAAAATAATCCTTAGAGCTTACACAGAGCTTTTTGACTCCACAAAGCAAACATTAACCAATTAGTTAAAGCTAAAACACAAGCGCTAAGGTCAGCTATGCACTAAGCTGCTGCACTGTAAATCTGAACTAAGTCCAGAGACTTAAATCATCGTGCTTTGGATTTCCAGCAGCATGGCTGACAGCAGACCCTGGCCTCTGACTGAGCACAAAAGATGTTCTAAACTTTCAAAAGCCACTTTCTGTGCACATGGACATGCTGTGTACTGCTAGAACCTGACTACTCTGCTGCACACATTCCTTCTGCAGACATTTACATATCCAGAACATGTTTTCCACTGCTCTTTTCCTACTAAATTTTATAGTGAATAATGCTTCTGGAATTCGATTGCACTCACACAAATTCAAGTAAATGCTGATGATTTCAGAGCAGCCACTGCATCACCCCTGTGCCCCTCAGCAGCTCTTCAGAGGAAGCAATTTCTTTGAAGCTCAAAGCTTAGCAGAGTCAGTAAAAGAAAAAAAATCTCCAAAGCAGCTTACTGAACTTCCAAGTTCTCCAGCTCTAAAACAAACACGCTTCTATCTCTTTAAATCTGCTTCCTCGTAACCACAAACATGTATGTTTTTCATAAAGCTCTGGAAATTGTACTGGGCCCAGGGGAAGGTACCAAGTGGAAACCCTGATATCTTGAGATTAGAACTCTACTAGTCCTGAGGTACAATGTGCTGTTTGTAACAATTATAATAATACACCTGTACTACCATTGTCAGTGTGGAGTAGCCACATGGGGTCTCATTAGTATTGTATTAGGACTGCATGGGGAAACGGATAATGGCCCATAATGAAAAATGCCAAATTTTCTATATAATAAAAATGAACTTGATTAATGAAAATCACTTTCAGGGAAAGAGTTACAGCGTTGTTAGAAATAAAAAATGATGTATTAATCCGACACTCTTACAGATGGTCCCAACCTCCTGACAACTGCTATTCATTTGAGATGCTATTAGCATGCATAATTATGCTAATTAAGTTGTAATTAAGCACCAATTCTTCAGAGGGCTTTTTTTGTCTATCATTTAATACAACTCAGCTTCAAAGAGTGCTTAAAGCTTTACACAGTGTTTCATGAGAAAGGGGTTCCCAAGTTTCTTAGCAAAGATTCAGCAGCTGAGCTATGAAACAGGGCCTGTAATCTTTGTTTTGGTTAAAGGGAAAACAGCAAATTGAAGCAGGGTCTGCCAATTGTTGATAAAATAATTAACATTTTCTGCTAAAATAGCACAGTTCAGACTAGGACAATTATGAAAAGGAGAAAAATGGTATAATTATCAATGGAGCCAACACCAGTGGACTATTATGGCTGCTACCCCCTAATTTGAAAAAAAGAATTCATTGAAAAGTAGATTCCCGTAAATAATAATAATGGTCCTGATTCAGATACTCTTACACATACTGTGTACAGTCCCTCATTCCAAGACTACTCCTGCAGGCCTCATTTAAATAACAGGGCAAATTGCATCAGTTCAATTTAAATTGATCTGAAAATCAATTTAATTAAACCAGGGCCAATCTCAGTGTGAACACTCCTGCTTCATTTTAACTTACACCTGTTTCCAATTGATCAAGGATTTGATCCAGTAGAGGAGTTTGGATAAAGCCACTCTTATTCCAGGATTTCCACTATTTTAATGCACCTTTCCTGTTTGAATGAGGTTAAATCAGATGCAAAAATAACAATCTTTTTTGACAGCTCATTACTAACGTTATTTTTCACACATTTGTGAAAATGAAAGAATTGTCTTAAAAGCCAGTAGAAACCCAAGCCCCTGTTTGCCAGTGCTGGCAAATCCTTCCCTTCTTTTTGGAACAGGACTGGATAGTACTGTGAAAGCCATATTCTCATAATTCCACATCTCCCTCTTTCTAGCACAGTAGATCTGTACTCCTATTTGGGCAAAACCCTACTGTCACATTAAGCCAAAGGAATATTTTTATTTTTAACTGATTCAGCTGTTTTCTTGTCTTATGAGCAGAGCTGAAATGGCAAAGAGCTACTTTTTTTTTTTTTTTTTTTAGAGAAAAAAGTCTCATGATAAAAATATTAAACTATGTACTGTACGTGCAAGTTGACATTGTGAGTATCCAGGCTTGGCCAACTTCCTGGGACCCAAACATTTGGCTCTAATCCTCATTTAAACAGCCTACAGGACCAAATAATTTTGCTTTCTTTTTACTTCAGACCCTATCCCAAACATTAAATGCCTTGCCAATAAAACCTAAAGCGATGTAATATTATTTGCCTCACATGCAATACTAAGTAATATATATAAAAGCATATAATTTTTTTTTTAAAAAAAGCAAATGGGAAACATGCACTGTAAAATCAAAAGTCTCTGCACTAATCTTCGGATAAACACAAATGGTTGCTGTTAAGAAAATGGCCCAGAGGGGATTATCTAAAATACTGTTACACTGCTGACAACTTGACTGTTTCTTTTTTATTATTTTATTGTATTCTTATTTAGAGCCCTATTCTATCATCTGCTGCAATTTCAGATTGGTCTTCACTTTTCAGTTAATTCAAGTTTTCAAACTCTGGCAGGGTCGACTGGCTCAGATTTCAAATAAAGGTGTAAAACGTAGAAAAGGGCACTTTTTTTTAACTGGGATGGTCTTAACATCTGGAGTCTTCAGGAATAAAGAAACAAATTGGAGGCTGAGGGTTTGACTGAAAACAAATAATAGCATTTAAAAGCAAGCTGGACTGCTTTGAGCACAACTGATAAACTCCACTCAGCCAGATGCCAACCAGAAATCCCTTGAACAATGTCTGGAGCCAGATTATCAGATTCCTGTATGAACCAGTTCAGAGGTAAAACATGCATGATTTCCATATGCATTTTCCCCTTCCCACACATGCAGGCTTTGTTGGGCCATTCACAGACTGAACCTGGTTGCAAGCTGCCTGCAAACCCAGCCTCGTGTGTCAATGTCCAACATCAGACCCTGGGCACTTTCCTTCAAAACAAATGTGGTTATAGGAAAAGCCATCAAAACATTAGAATATGGGCACATTGGGCAGTTTAGCCCAATTATTTCCTATTTTGCTAAAGGAAACACAACTTTATAAATTCCCACTGATTCATGCTATGCTAAATACAAGGATGGGCTGAGTGAAGCAATCAAGTTGCATCCCTGTGTTCAATATCTTCCAAATATCTCTCACTGGAAGGCCCAATTAAAATTTGGGCCTTCCAAAAATTAGAATTAAAATTTGGGCAAGTTTAAAAATGCCATCTCTCCAGCAGGAAATCCACCACCAGAATCCTTCAAAGTCTTTATCCTGCTGGGGAAAAAAGTCTCAGACTCTGTCCCAAAATGTTTTGTTCATTTATTTCCCATATAGAGCTTTTGGTGGATTTGCACTGGTGGCAGCTTGTCTGCACCTCAAGAAACGTGTATTATTTACAGCAGTGGGGTCAGTAAATAACTGACATCATCTACAAAAAAAGACATCCAGTACAGGATTTATGCCCAAACAAAATAGAATATATAATCTAGCACAGAATGCTTGAAAGCTTTTAATTCAAAATACTTTGTGCATTTGTTTTCAGTCTGCTGTGTGTCAGCTATATTGACAACTCCCCAAACTACAAGAAGCTAGTTCAAAGACAACAAATGCAGGTTTTTCTTTCAATACAGATTGTATTAAAGGACTTGTGTGTTCTCTGAATGTCAACCAACCATTGAGTATTGGCAAAAAGCAATTTCTTTAATAGCAAGGTTAATTGAAATACCATTGAAAGCTGATTTCTATTGTACAATCGAAATTAGTGGCTTTACCTGAAAAATCCAATTGGCATTGAAAAAGGTTGCTAGATGATCATAAAATGATGAGAAGAATGGTAACTGAATAAATAAAGTCATGAACAGGGAAACAGAACATATAAGTAATGCTTCAGTTCCATCATTACACGACTTTGCTTCTCAAATGCTCTTGTCAACTCATTAAAGATTTTGGAACTTTAAAAATGTTAGAAAACCACAGGAGATTTTTGATGCCCAAGCAGTGGGAAAGCAGATCTCTGAAATTCAGGTGAAGAAAATGCAGTGGACTCATGGCTGCATGTAACAGGCTGCCTGGTCTTTCTTTCCTTGGTGGTGAGTAGTGTTTTTCTCATTTCTGGAATGAATCAAACATTATCTATACGCTTCTTACACTATAATAACAGTTTCCAAAAGCAACATCTAAAAAGAACAGTACAAATTTGGAGCTTGTAATGAAGTCTGAAACAGATAGTTTTCCTCCAGAAATTTTGCTTATATATATAGAAACATAGACTGTAACAGGCACCTGATCCAAATCCCAAAGTCAATGGCAGCCTTTCTATTGCCCTCACTGGGATTTAGACCAGATCTATAGTATCCATTTGCTCCTGGCTCAGGCAGGAACAGAGAAGACTCTTGATCCACTGTACAACTCTGATCCTCGTCTCAATCAGAAAATTAAGTAGCATACAAAAAACCCCTACACCAAAATTCATGTCCAAATCTAATTCAGATCTCAAAAAGGAGTAAAAATGGGATTCCATATAATCCATTTACCCAGCTTCAATACAAGAATCTTCTATTGACTGCACTTGATAAAAACCAAAACCACAATTCAATTGGCTTCCTTTGAAGAACGAACAGAAAACAACCCAGAGGCTGCTTCCTTCCCTCCCCACAGTGCAAGAAAAACAGTGGGAAATGATCTTTTGTTCTGTAGCAAACTCTAAAAGCATCACAGCCCATATTGTGACACTTCCACATCAGACCCCAGCAGCAGCAAACTCCTGTGAAAGATGTGAGTTGAAAGTGTGTAACTTCTCCTTCCACTGAAATTTTGCCCCCATGTCAGAAACCTGGTGGGACTAAAAGTGATTCAATGTTAGAAACCAAGGAGTGGGATATTTTTCAGTGACTCATTTGGGGGTTCCCTGACTCCTGCAGAAGACACATGGGACTGTTTTTCAGGAACAAATGCTGCTGTTCCTGTTGTCAGAATCTATCTCAAGAGTGACATTTGGCTCTTTCTTATGGGAGAGAATTTGTTTCCAGTAATGCACTGAGTTTATCATGAAACACAGAAGGAGGGGACATTAATATTCACTTTGAGCAAAACACCAGCTCTGATGATGTTTTTCTTTTTATTCCTACCACTGTTCAATAAGATTAACTCTCATCCACTGAAAAGTTTGTTCACAGTTAAGCCGGAACAAATTTTACTCAGCAGAGCAATATGCCCTGAATACAAATAAAGCCCTTACACTTTTTGATTAATGTTATTTCATGCTCCCAGGACACTGGGACAGCATCACATATGAAACTGGGAAAGTCCCATACAAAACAGAACACGTGGTTACTGTAAACTTAAGAAATGTACATAGTGGGGGGAAAAAGTCTGATACTGATACAAATTCAGTCATCAGGATCACTGAGAACCACAGGAAACTATCACCATTTCTTTCATCAAATTTTAATGGTTTTAACCTATAAAAAGACAAATATTGATTTTCGCAAAATAAAATAATACCTTGGTGGTATCCTGACTTTCTCTTAAAGGATGTTCATTTACACAAGTGCTTCATTTTGTAATTAAATCCTGATGGTAAAGCACATTATGATCCTCAGACAAGGATTCCCACATAAATTCAATGAACTACGTATTTGGTTTCCTTTTTTTTTTAGATCACCCAAAACATTATAATCCTTATCCATACAGAGCCATAGTGGCTGTATTAAGTTTCCAAGCAGACAGACATCTAGATTCTTATTTATTCAGTTATATTTGCACACCAGACAGGACAAAGAAACCACATTAAACACTACTAAGAGTTTCTGACAAAGTAAAAGAGCCAATTGAGTGAGCCACACAGAAAGCTCCTAACCATGCCTGCCACTTGACCTAGAATTAAGAAAACTGCCAAGTTTAAGAGTAAAGTTTCCTCACTGCAAAAAAAGAAAAAAGAGGGGAGGAAAGGAAAAAAAAAAAGTCTATGCTTCTTTTCTTAGTCACTCCTTCAAGGAAAATCCTGCAGCCAGAATAAAGTTTGCACTGGGTTTTAGTTACAGTTAATGTATAAGCCAACAATGTTTACTCAATATTATATAGGCTTTGCAACACACCACGGCAGTAAATTAGCTTGATATATTAGCTCTGTGCTGAGAAAATGAGACTGTCCCCGAGATCTGTAAAGCGCTGCAAGTATTTCCCCCATGGTACAAAGATGAGTTCAGGTCACAGCAATAAAATCTAGGCCAACGTGCTGTGCTGCACACAGAAGAAAAACAAGCTCCAGGATCCTTGCTGCCCTCACGTACACATGTGGAAAACATCCACCGACCACCACGGTGGCAACACTTGCCAACTCTAAGGACAGGATTTTTTCCTTCTTCTTTTCACCCCTATGCCCATCTCAAAAGGGTTTTCCATGTTCTTTCCTTTTCCTCCTGATCTCCCCAAAAGATAATTTTCTATTGAAAAAAAAAAAAAAGAAGAAGAAAGTTGGTCTTTGATGGGAAAGGAGGACTAAGGACATTGAGTTCATTTAAAGCACCTCTTGTTTTGTTGGCTGTGTCTTTTCACCTGAAGCTGCTTAGAACAGATTTTTTCTGCTCATCACCAATTACTCCAGACAAACCTTGCTTAAAGGCAAACAAGAGAAGGAGTCTGAGGAATCAGGGTCTTCATATCATGGCACCTGTCCCATGAACCTACTGCCTGCTAGAGGGACACCCTCTGGAAGTGAGAAAGACACTCAGCTTTTCCCAGGTCCTCTTCTTTTGCAGACCCATTTGCAAAATCGGGAAGTGACATTTCCTCCATGCATGAGAATACCAAGAAGCTCAAAAGAGAGGTAAAGTGTTTTCAATTACTGAGTAGACAATATTCTATAGCAGCCAAGTACTCTTAGCAAAGCACCCATTTGAAGGACATCCCTATTTGCTGACAAAGATTTTTGTGCTACCTTCCTTTTTCATGCTCGTGGTTTGTCATGTAGGAGTGAAGTGATGAATGATGAAGAAACAGCTCCCTGTTCATCCAAAATCCAAGACCTTGGACTGAATAGTCACTTCTCTCTACAGTTTAACCAGAAGAAGGAAAACATTATAACCAATCCAAACACCAGCCATGTGATGTCCACAATTGTACAGCAATAACAGAGCAAACAAAAAAAAGGTATCTGAAAGGACATACAAGCACTACCAAGAGGTAAACTACATATTTTGCCAGACTGACATCTTTTCCATAGCTGGACTATCTCTGACACTATGATAACTAAGTACAGAATAAAACTATTTGACTGCTGGCTTGAAAATTTTCAATTGCTCCTCCAAATCAGATGGCATAAATCCACACTGGAACACAGGGTAGATGAGTCCTACGTTTGACAGTTGATGAGTGTTTTATTGCATTCTGAAGTGCAGTATTTATTATCTCACAAGCCTGGTGTCCTGAGGGGGAAAAGTGTGAGTTATACAGGTATTTAAGGCTACCACTGAAGCACACAGCCTTTGCAGTGACACTGCTCTCTTCAGCAGGGGCACACAACGTTTTGATTGTATCACACTGAAAGCTATCGTTAGCAAGGCTGTAATAGCTCCCATTTGACTACAGAACTCAAAACATTTATCTGTTGAACAAATGAATGCTCTTGGATTCTTCAAATATCGTGTAGCACGAACCTAGTAAATGCCAGCCGAGTATTATCCAGGTACAGAAATGTCACTAAAGCTTGGTTAGTGATTTAAACAGGTGATGAACCACTTAGGCCAAAAGGATCTACCCATTTGCTCATACTTTAAATCATGATTTTTTTACATCTGGTTTAAACCCACTCACTTTCCACTTTCTGCTCCACATTCTTTATTCATTTATTCAAAAATAAATAGTGTGATTTGTTGGAAGGCAGATGCTGAAGTGTGAATATCAGACCTGGTTTAGTGCAGACATTTTTTAAACTGTGAAAACAAAACCTGACTTTTTCTAGTAAGAAAACTCAAGTGTGGAGCTGAAAATAGAAACAACATAAAATAAAACTTCTTGGTGTTTTTTAAAATCTTCTAGCAAGAAAGCATTTATGAAAAATGTCCTCACTGTGAAAAAAGCCATTGCTACCAAATGACAGTAAGACATCAGTTAGAACAAGTTTGTTATGCTGTCTCCTATACTGAAGTCAGGATTCATTAATTGTTTTCCCACTGTCCACCTCTGGTACAGCCAGAATAGGAATTCCAGGAATCACGTGGAGGTTTTGGAAATAGCAGAGGGTTGTAACAAACAGCATAAGACCAGGATTTTCCTGGGTGCAGCTTTGGTTCCCACTGGAGTCAGTTGGTGATAGGGACACTCCTGTTCCCTTTGGATGAATAGTTCTGAAACAGAAGCCAAGATCACTGTGACTCAGATGGATCCGAGTATTGGATACATGTGGATCTTGTTAATGATAGCAAATAAGTCTTGGTGGCTCAAGCTAAAACCACGTGTCGTCAGGATTTACCAGCGTATGAAACAGTTTCATCTTGCACCATAATCTGGGACAACATTCTTTTCATAGACTGACCCTGAGCACCACTCTCTTTTGGGCACTATTTGTACACCTGTCCCAGTAAAAATTTATTGCCTAGTCATTATTTTAAACCATCAGCACTGCTCAGTAAGAGGGTTAAAACCCATTAGCACAATATAAATATACCAGTGCTAACAGCCTCCTATCTTTTCCATCAGTAGAGAAGATATCAGATCTGCTGTTAAAGGCAAATTGGGGTTATTGAGGAAAATTAAGCTCCTGCCCTGAAACAGGACTTAAATACCAAAGGAAATAAATTTAGAGCTCAAGGAGGAGACGGAGAGGGGCGACTAGAACATGAGCTAAACATCCCAGAAATGGTCACCTGAAACGGCACTGCAGGGTGTATTTTTTTCTGGCAAGGCTTTACCATGACAGCACTAAGTTAGTAGGTGCCAAGTGTTCTCCCTTAAAACTCATGCATGGAAAGCTTCTATTTCCCTGGGTGTTACAAGCTGATCCGAACCAAGTCTTCCTCACAAATCAAAGTGTAAAGCAGAGGTAAGTAGTTTTTTTTTTTTTTTTGCAGTTTTAGGATATGTAGTATTTTGGCTCAGCTGATCACATGATGCTGCAGGGTCCACAGAACCTGCTTCTGGAAAGAAATGAATTTGTTTTTTCAGTTTACTACACTCCAGTTCCTCAAAAATGTATGGAAAAAGATAGCTTTATACAGAATTGACATGGGAGAGGAGCAACTCTTCTTAAATACTGCAGCTGCCATCCATTTTTGAAATTGATACAGATGGGGTGAGAACAGGGAATTGCCAGTTGTATTTCCACATGTATTATTTTTGTATGAAAATAAGCCACAGCCTGACTCTGCTTTAAAGGGCACCACGTGCCCACCCACACAGGACATTGGTGTGACACGTTCTGCCTTCACACTTGGAATTCTCACAGTAACTTTTCTGCACAGGCAAATGCACAGACTGACCTCCCCAGCAATACGCGTAAAGAAAACCAGGTCAAATTCTGCACTTCTTGCAATTAATGACAAAACTGCTGAAGACATCAATGACTGTCCAACAGCCCTTGTTTTGCTTATTAGAGGATTTATCTCTATAGGATAAACAATAACAACAACAACAACAACAACAACAAAAGTCCTGCTGCCATTGAAATTGATGCAATTTGAAAACATCCAATATTCAATATACTCCAGACATCCTGGCTCTTCCCACAGTACCACTCTCCTCCACTCTTTTCTTTTGACTTCACATAGAGCAATCCACACACACAACTCCAGCAGCATCCTTAGAGATGCCTCAACATCTACTTAGGAGCAAAGGGATCTCTATTCATTAAATGCCAGGATACAGGTATAGGACATTTATTGTTTATTTATCCCTGAGCTGTAAACATCCAAAGGGAAATCTTTTAACTTGTGTACCAGTGGACGAGTTGGATGCTTCCATGTTACACTCCAGGTCTTGTGCTCTGCTCTCTACAATCATGGAAAACCTCACCAAAAGCCCATCGCCAGAAGGGGCAACCTCATCACCTCTTCTACATCTTTTGTGTGCAGCAGCCATGGCAAGTGTGAAGTCCAGAGATACAGATTCCAACCCCCAGCCCAGGGCAGGTTTGGAGGACAGGAGATGTTGTGCATCTCCATCAACTGGAGCACAGCTCTGTGTATTTACTTCACATTTGTACTGCACTGGTATCCAGAGGCCTCTGAGAGGCCTCTCTCCAGCTGTGAAACTAACCTGAAGTATTTTAGAGAGATGTTATTGGAAACAGGTTTCCCATTTGCTTAATAGTCTCTTCTGTTCTATAGTTACTTTGAAGTGTTCATAGAAGCTGAGATTTACAGAATATTATTTTATAATCATATAATCAGTCCCTGATTCTACATTTTTTCCTTTCCCATATAAAGAACAATAATAATTTATCAAATGACTGTTTCTTCCATGTTTACAACTAATTTTAAATATAACATCCAGGACAAGCTTCACAAACCATTTTTAACATATTTTTATCTGCTTTATGTACTGTTTAAAATATGCATTTTAAGTCATGCTATCAAAAAGTATATTTGAGAAGGCAGACACTGCCTGCAAGGACAGAGGCCACTGAAAGAAATGTCATTAAGTTTAACATCTTTTTGAGGAGACCTGCTTAACTAAAAATGGCCTTTATTCCAGGAGGTTGCATAAAATAATATTTCAATGGAGTACTTGTAGAAACTTTCCCTGACTGTGACAGTGCTGCCAAAATCTAATTAGAGACTCATCTAGTCATATATATCAATGTTATTGTCTGTCACGCAGCCACAATGTATCATGCTTAAGTGGATTTTTAACTGTCTAAATCAGTCTGTCTAAACAACATAAAATGGGAAACAAATCAAAGGACCAGTTAAAATCATGAAAGTGACACGGATTTATTGTAAAACGCCATTTGTTGTATTAATCGGTTTAATGGCAGGGAGATGGAGCCAGGTGTGTCAGAGCAGTGATTTCCTGCACAAGGAGATGATGCTACTGCTCATGTGAGAGACAACATCCTGCAGCCTCTACAGCTAATAGTGCTCAATAGGCTTTGCTGTGCTTCACCAACACCCCAGAGTGGTTTTAAGGGGCAGTAGTTGTCACAGTACTGGGCCTTCAAAGCGCTACAAACCACAGAAATCGTCGTGTATGCAGAGTGTCAGCCGGCCTGCCCCTCAGCCACGGAGGGAGACCTTTTCCCTGCAAGAAATCCATGTCCCATGGCTTCCAGCACCACAAATCACACCACATGCACACCCTGTGAATGGCACTGCTAGGCCAGGAAGGGCTAAGAACAGTGCTTTTATTTTAAACTTAGTCTCGATTTTCTAATCTTTAATTTTTAACTCATATTTCCTTTTTAAAGTTAAGCTTTAATCACCCCCTGAGCTGTTCAAAACGTAATTGTGTTGTTCTGTGGCCTTGAAGTCACCTCTAAGGGCGACTCTCCACCACCTCTTCTGCAGGAGAGATGCAGCTGCTGAGGAAGTGACAGAATGAACTTCTGAACACTGCTCCTTGGCTCCATAGATACCAGAGTGAGCAGCATCCCCTGCCAGCAGAGGCTGCAGCCTTAGGCAAGTGAGCAGAGGAGCCCAGGTCAGCACAGGTGCTTTGCAGAAGGCAATGTCTGGCACTGCTCAGTTCTTCACCCTCTGAAATGCTGGGGTTTGTTGTTGGTTTTGTTGTTGGGGCTTTTTCCTCCCTCTCAACTCAGCATTTATTTCCCCACTATCTTTGTGCTCTGTTATTTCTTTATTTTGTCCATCCTTGAGGTTGAGGACCACTTCTACTGCTTCAGAGCGTTAAGCACAAAGCAGATTTACAAAATCATAGAATGATTAGAGTAGAAGGGACCCACAAGGTCATCGAGTCCAGCTCCTGGTCCTGCACAGACACTCCAACAATCCCACCCTGGACTGGGAGTGTTGTCCAAACACTCCTGGAGCTCTGGCAGCCTCGGGGCCGTGACCATTTCCTGGGGAGCCTGGGCAGTGCCCCACCACTCATTGGGGAAGAACCTTTTTGTAACATCCAACCTAAACCTCCTCTGACACAACTTCAGACCATTCCCTCAGTCCTGTCACTGCTCCTACTGAGCAGAGATCAGTGCCTGCCCCTCCTTTCCCCTCTTCTCACCTACAGGAGGAAGGTGTATCTGCAATGAGTCTCCCCTCAGTCCTAATTTGGTCTTTAATTTATGCCTGTAACACCTTGCAGCAGAACATTATGATTTTATGGTAATTTTTCACCACATGTTAACAGAACTGGTTTTTTTCCTCTCTCTTTATAAATAAGAATTAGAAATGAAGAGTTTCAATATTGAAAGCTTGTAACAATGGGTGCTTATATATCCATGAGTGAGACAAACATTCACTGACCATTGCTACTCTAAGGGATGATTTATGTTGAATATAGATCCACAAATACCATTGACTTAGAGGTAAAAAAAAACACCTGCAGAAGAAAACCATGCTCAACCTGCCACCAGACTCTGAAGCTGCCAGTCACTGACACTGTGTTTCACTCAAACAGTCACAGCAAGGAAGGATTTTGGTTCCTGAAACTGAAGACTAAGTGGTTATCATGGCTGGGAAGCTTGTATTTTAAAGGAACATTCATTCTCATTCAATGACATATCATGAATTTTGCATGAGGCACAGCACTTGGTGTCAGAAATTACATCAGCTCCAGCGAGGGGGACAATGATACATATGTTGGTACAAAACACATAATATGTTTTATTTAAAGTCTGCCATAAATATTTTTGCCCTGAAGCAGGGTTTAAAATGAGCTCCGTAAGGTGCCATAAGAAAATGTATGTTCAGAAAGTAGAAAGAGGTGCATCTATCCCTAAATGTCTAACTTCATCTGAAAAAAAATACAAAAACTGCTGGATATTCCCTGATAAAGCTGCCACTCCGTTCTGAGATGGCTGATACCAACAGTAAAACACACAAGGCCACACTCCCTGTCATGGCTCACAATTTATGCACCAAACTTTTCCTCTCTCAGGAGCCTGAGGACAGCAAGACACCGAGAGAAGCAGCAAATCACAGCACTGATTACAGCTGCCTGGCATTCCCTGGTATCCAGAGTGAGGAAAATAAAATCATGAGCTTGGTCTCCAAGAAAAGAGGATCTTGAAAGCAGCAGTGGTGACCACATTGACAGGTGCCACCCCCTGCTCACACAGGTTAGCCCTCGGTAGGCTGATGATGCTCTCCGGTGTCCCCACAGGATGGCTCCTGGCAGGAATGCACCTCTGCTCTGCTCCTTGGAGCACCTCCTGCAGCTGGATTTCTGTTCTGAGTCAGGCAGATCGTGGGGAATGTGGATCCTGAAACTGCTCTCAGTTATAGGGCACAGAATGTGAGGACAGCTCGTGTCATTACTGCAGGTTTGTTCAGCAGAAATTATTAAAAAGGGTAACCCAGCCACAGAGACATCACATCTACTTAGAGCACGCAGCTGTCTCTAGGTGGCTCAGGGTTTGAGCAAGGGGACTGTGCTGCTTTCTTCAGCTCTAGGGTGGGATTTGAGTTTGTAGGGATGTACAAACACAGATAGACACATACAATGAGCAAAGCAGGAAACTAAGCCAAAATAGCTCAAGGCAGCCTGGAGTTGCACTCCATTTAGCACTAAGTCACTCTCAATAAATCAGAATTGTCTGTCTCCTTTCTCAAAAAAACAGTTTTAAATGACTCCAAAGTCCTGTTCCAGCAACTAACCCTGCTGCAGCAAACTGCAAAAGGCAGGTAGTGACCAGAAAGAGCCCAGGCTAAGAAAAATTAATGTCAACACTTAATGTGCAAAAACAAAATATCTCCACAATAGGATGTGACAGGGATAATATTTGGGAAATATTGTTGTGTTCACAGCTGTAAATGAGGCCAGACTTAGCACTGTGGCCACCCAGTTCTTTCTAGGTGTCCATTTCCCAACACATTGATCCAAGCTTCACAAACCAAGTAAAATCAAGGAGAGCCACAGGCCTTGGGCTGCTGATCTCTCCCACATCTCTCACTGAGGGAGGTCTAAGTGTCACTTAAAATTTCAAGCTACCAAAACAAGGCCAGAAATCAAAGATGGATTCTGAAAGGCTATGTATGGACTCCCATTTTCCGTTAACAAAAATGTTCAGAAATGCTCTCATGTCATACCTGTCGCCAACCAATATGTGTTTGGCTGAGCAATAATTATCTGGTTAGGCATCGGAAGCAGCAGCATTTGGTTCACAGTGATTTAAGGCTGACAAATGCCATCACTAGGAATGAAAATTATTGCTGGTAGATGGGAGGTGAAGTTCAGACCTGCTGTCCTGACACAAAATCATACAAAATCACTGACGTCAGAAGAAGCCGCAACTTGCATAAAAGAAAATTACAAATTTTCAAATTAAAGAAAAAACGAACTTCAAAAACTAATACGAAAACAGCAGCAAAGAGCTGACAAGGTTACAGAGCTCCAGTATCAATCAAAAAAGAACAATATACAGGAAAAGGAGGGGCTGAATCAAAGGCTTCCATGCTCAACCTTGCCTACAGAGAAAATCATGGGAATATGTGACAGGGTATGACAGGTCTGCCCTGTTTGACAAAATGAAAATTCCATTTTTAAAGCGCAGGAGATGGTAGAAAGAAGGAACACTCCCCCATTGTGACACGCAGCATTCCCATCAATTCTGACCCATCTTCTATTAAATCAATGCCAGTCTTCCCACTGACCTCCATGGAGGTTGGACTGGACCCACAGGGGAAATCAATCCCACAGGTAGTAAAACAAATGAAGGCCATGGATTTCTTCATGAGCTAGTCACCAATAGAATTAAGCCAGTCAAATAGAATCAGATAATGATTTAAAATTCAAAATAAAGTCGTCTTTCTCCTTTGCCTACACTTGTCTTCCTCAGATATATAGACAGTCAGGATCTGAGCCAGCCTCATTCAGTGCAAGAAATCTAAATACTCCAATCCCTGTATTTTTCTGTTAGCTAGCCTAACAACATTTGGTCTAGGTGGAGACTAACTGAATAAAATAAATATTCACAACGCTGGGACTTGGAGCTCAGACAGGTCTTTAAAAAACCCAACTTGTATTTGTATTTTTGATGTGCAACCTAATTAGACCAGAGCATCTTTAATTAAGTGTGTCAGCCCCAGTGGAAGCCACAGAGTTCAACGCTAATAAAGCTGATAAGGTTTTTATTTTTCAGACTTAGTTTATTTAATGCCTCATCCATGTTAAGCCAATATGTAACATATGGGCAGTTCTCCCACTATGGATTTATCGTTTGGGTGTTTCTTTTTGTGAATTAATGCAATCAAACTCCTGCCAGCGTTAATTATTTTTCTTCGAGAGCAAATCCCAGAATTGAAAACACACACACCCACACCTGTTATTTGCTCCAAAAGCCATAGCACCACAACTGAAAAATAATTTTAAAAATGCTGGGAAAACCCAGAACATTTCTGAGATTGTATAAAAGATACTTGGAAAACATTCAAGAGTACAGTATTTATATTTCTGGTCTTATAAGACAAGTGGTAGAGGTATTAAAAAAGCCAACACAGAAAGGAACAATTATTTCAGTCTTTAAACATCTCTCCTTTACTGTCGCTTTACTTCAAAGAAGAGAGTGGGAGGAAAGCCAGCTAGTTGTTTCAGCAAGTTTTAAAGAAATGTGGCAAATCATTTATGTTCTAGAATACTAAACCCAAAACCTTTAGAAAAGATGTGCTTTAGCTCAACCACAAGCAAAAGAACTTTAAAAGGAATATCACTAGTGAAATTGTACAGCTTATGTTATGCATCAGACTAGGGAGTCCTTGCTGCCTTTAAATCTCTGGAAGGGTCTTCCAGCCAGACACCCCTGGGCAGCATCAGGGTGGTTTTGGATTCTCACCTGGAGCCAGCAGCTCTCGGAAATCTCAGACTCTCCACCTCCTGTCTAAGCCATAAGATTGGGAACATTAAGTGCTAAATCTGAAACGTGATTTCACTGTTTGGATTTCAACAAAGCCACTGATCATTTTCATGGCTCATTTGTGAAGATTAATTGGTTAATATCTATGCAATGTTTTGGAGGTGGAAAGTACTAAACCGTAGCTCTCAGTCCTGATAATCCTCAGTTGCAGTTTCATCCTCCCAGGCTCTGGCCTCTCCATCACTATTTTAAATCTCTGCTGTTCCATACTTCCTCCCCTTGCAGGCCAGCTAATTACCATCATACATAACAAAGGAAACATCCCTTTATACAGGGAGATGAACTAATAGGATTTTAATTTCTAATTTTTGGCATTCCTTGATTACCAGAGTCACAGAACACTGACTGCAGAATTGTTGCTTTTGTTCTCCAGGCATATTAGTGATGGTGCTTAGGAGACACACAGGTGTTCATTGCAATACTTGTGAAATTTTACTGACTCCTACATCTCATTTGGCTCCAGTATTTTGTGTGCCAGCTCAAGCTTTCCATATTTCCAGCACCGGGCAGGTGCTGCTCTGCATGGAAAGCCATTCCTGAACTTGCCTCGAGACTTTCATAGTCTTACTCGAATTCCTTCTGAATGCTCTGCTCTCCTGTGAGAGATGCAGGAGGTCAAAAAAACAGATGAACTTATTTTTTAATCATCCATGCATGTTTTTGCTGAGGAAATTCAATGCCTTCCTTGCTTGCCATTTCTCTATCCATTACTTCCACCATTTTCATCCCAGCTGTGCCTCATATGCAGTTAAGGTCATCTGCACACCCTGTTTAGTCATGGAATACAAGTTTAATTCCTTGTAGCAATAATCTTGTTCTCAAAGGATTGGTAAACCTTCCCCTACACTTTCTAGGGCTGCAAAACAATCTCCATCCTATAAATGTCTGTAGTGAAGTCTACAAGTTCATGATCTGCCTGGACTCAAAGTTTAACCAACTCACACAGGATTTTATTTCCCTTCCCCACCTTTTCAGGAATCTACCAAACAGATAGTATTGACCCACAGCAAGGCAGCAATTTATTTAGGTTTGCTGCTGTTAATGAGCACTCTCTATTTTCCCCTTTTACACTTTGACAGCCTGTAAATAAAGCAAAACATCAAAAAAGTCTATGTAAACCCAGGCCTGTCCACTGATATTTATAAACCCCAGTACAACCTCCAAAACTGACTTCCATCATTGCTGAGAGAAGCACAGCATCCTGGTACTTAATTTATTACTTTTTTTTTACTTTTTCAATTGCTGTTCATCAAAGCACTTTGCTTTCTTTACTTAAATTGAAGAGATTCCCAAGGGAAAAAAAAAAAGTCTAAAAGTCTTGTTTTCAGGCACAGGACCTTTCTAGATGCACACACTGCTGCTGTGAGCAACAGAGCTGTGGAAATCTCCCATCCCCTCTGAAATTTGGATTCTCAACAAGGAAAGGTTCGGGCTCACACGGGTTATTTGCTGATACTGTTTTAACAGCAGGAATATTACCACACCTCTTATTATTTATCTCAGGGATTCTAAAGCAAAGCAGCTGAAAAAATAACTGCAAATACAAGGTTAGAAAAATAGAATAGGGAGAGCAAAACCACTGTCTTAACCTGTGGTTTAACTGTTTCCATGACCTTTGCAGACTCCTGCTCTTCACGTGTCAAAGATACTGGAAAAACAGAAGCTATTTTATTTTGCTCCGCCACTTTTACCCATAAAATGAGAAGGTTATTTTACAAATTGTCTTTAGAGGTCTTGATTAGCTACATAATGGCAGTAAAAGCTGATACATATTCATTTATACATTTATAAAGTCCGGTTCACTATCATATGCACTTATTTTATAAATTTACTTTTTTAAAACAATTATGATACAGGATGCAAAGTACCACTGAGGACAGCAAGGGCTACAGTCCTGAATTCACACATTTGAAGCCTTCCCTCAGAGCTCCTGAGGAACAGTGAATGTGAAGACTCAAACACAAGTTAGAATTTGCCCCTCTTGAACCATGTTAGAGACTGTTCAGAAATCCAACTACAAATCACCCAGATAATCATCTTGGTAAGTGTTTTAAAAAAACTTTCCTGTATGTCTGACCTTCCCCCTCTCAGCCTTCCCCAGACAAAGATAAGTCTGAAACCCACTAAAACACAAGAATAGTACAGTCTTCTCTATAAGAAGTTTAAGAAATATTGGGAGCCAGAAATCTCTTAAAAATCAAGTAATCAAAAGTTACCACATTTCTGAAAATAACTTGTGATTGAAGCAGAGATACAGGGGGAAAAATAAGAAAATCAGAGGGAAAAAATCTGCAAATCCTCAAGCAGGAGCTCACAAACACAAAGCAAATATAAAAATAAACAAAAGAAGAATCCATTCGGACAAACTGGTCCAGCAGGGAAATACCCCACAGGGAGAGGGCTTATAAATCTGGCTGATAAAGGCACAGGCTTCTCTTAATGTCAGGACCTGAGAACAATTCATTCTGCATGAAATTGTTCCTTTTAGACATTCTATTTATTAAAATATTCCATCAAATTAAGACTTTATTAACAACAAAGCACAGAAAGTCAATACTGATGTTACTAAAAAAACAAGAAGTGAGATGGAATACAGCAAACACACTCACTTCCCCAGTGGCTCCCACAGCTGCTGGGGAATTTTGCCACCCAGAATGATTCTTAAAGCTTTAGCTCCAGGACTCCCACCACAATTGAGAATTCCAGCTTTTCTCTACTAGTGAAATATGCTCCTACCTTGAGTGGTTCAAGATGAAGCCTCATAAATATTGAAGCATAGCAAAATTCTCCAAACAACAAAAATATCTAAATCCAGGTTTATAACGTTATTTAATGTGAACAAACTAAAATTTTTACAGTTTAAGCCATCACTTGCTCTTCTGTTATTCTTCCCTCCACATGAGGAAATCCTTGCAGTAACAGAAAGGAAGGAGGGCACTCAAGCTTTTGCAGAGTCCCTGGATGTGCTACTCCAGTTTGCTGAGAAGAAACACAACTGGCCTCATGCAGGGACCTCACAAGTCATGTGTGCAAGAATAAAAAGCTGAAATAAACACAGCCCCAAAATTCACAATTGCAGAGAGCAAAGCAGGGGAGCCTATCAAACCACACAGCACATCTCGAGCTGTCTGAGGAAATCCTGCAACAGCACCAGTCCAGGGAAAAGACAAAACCACTCTTCATCTCATCACTCCCCTGTAAACAGGGGTCCAGACAGCTGTTTAACACCATATTGGGCTTCCTCCTATGGCCTTGCTGCCCAATATGCTTCTGAGCACGGGAATACTGTTGTGGTGTTCTCAAATCAAAGGTTGCCATTCACCATATGGGCTGAGCCAGCAGTGTCCCTCGAAGCCTGAAAAAAGGCCTGGTTTATGTGGCATGGAAATAAGTGTCTGTGAGAGCTGAGGTCTCCTGGGCTCCATCAGACCCCGTCTCCTGCTGGATCTCAGGGCAGAAGAGTCTGGGATTTCATTTCTTGACATCCCACCACAGTCTGAGACAGACAAAGCTTCCCTCTACCTACATTACACTCTGATGGTTCTGCATCCATTAATCAAAGCAGGCTGTGGCTGCTCAGACTATTTGTTTACTTGTCTAAGAGTTGTTTTCCAGCACACACATGTCCACAGCACCACCCTTTTTCATCACGTGGCCATGAATTTAGGCTTCCTGCACTCTCACCCTAACAGCCTATTGCTCACCAGTTAAGAACCACATTAGTTTGAGGATACCATTCATCTACCATTAGTGCTTCCATTAGTGTGGACAGTTCAAACTGGGCAAAATGCACATCTCATGCATAATTTAATGGACTTCATATAGTGAGTCAAAAATCGTTGGTACAACAGCAAAAAAAACCTGAGACTGTTTTTTCAGGGACTCGTCACTGGGAGATACCAAAACCAGGGCAATTGTTCCATGAGATGGATGTTTGTGTCTGCACACAGCAGCACACAGGGGCTTGGTCTAAGATGTTCCACTAATATTTTATTGCTGAATCAAAAAGCCATCCCTTCCTCTCTCACCAAAATCTCCTACTTTTCCTTCGGAAAGTCCTCATTATCCAAGTTTCTCCAGAGCTCTTTCTTTGGATCCCAATGGTTTGTGTCTGCTTGATGCAGAATATAAAATTCTTCAGAGAAAAGTATTTCGCTTTATGATACATTTTTTTTGGTTTTTTATTTTTAAAAATATAACTAAACTCCCACACACTATCATAAACCACAAAAATAAATACATCAACTCCCAGGCAGAGTCTTCCTCCCACGTGAGAGGCATGATAGGCAACCAACAAACCTGAGCAGGGATAGCATTTGCTATTTAACCAGAATCAGCATTTCTGTTGATTTTTCCCCCAAACTGATTACATTTAATAGACTAGAGCAGGACTGCACTAGGACAGAAACACTCAGACCACTCCTCAGTGGGGACAGGCTGAACCACATCCCTCAGGTTCTGCAGTGTCAGACACACAGGGCAGCCTGGGAGCCACCACCAGGGAGGGGAGGCACCGTGGGAAGAGCTGCTGGGATCAGGATCCTCACATGTTCTGCCCTGCAGTGAGATCTCACAAAACTCTCAAGTTCCCATTGTGCTCCTCCCTACAAAGCTTTGCCTGCATCTCTCCTGAGACAGCACCAAAAATGACAGACTCCAGGCACTGCTGGGACATCAGTGTCACCAGAACTACAGCTGCCTCCAATCCCTCCTTGGACTGACCTGATTGCTTCTTCTGCTTCTTCTGCTTCCTTGCCTTTTCACAATCCCATCAGGGCTTCTCATGCACTAACGAAGTTATTTGGTAATTGTTTCTAAAAAGCTCGAGTGTCCTTAGCTAAAACAAGACAGTAATTTCTGACCTTTATCTGGGATGATTCACACACTGCAGCCCAATTCCTTTGTTACTTTCCTAAATTAGCCCTTTGGAGAGGTGGGTTGGTCAGCATTCGATCCCTCTCACTGCTACCGGAAAAATCATCCAAAAATAGCAAGAGGAAGTTACTGATAGACTGTGACACGAAGGTGTAATTTCACAAATTGACATTGACTTACCCCATTTATCATACCCACTTTTCCCCTTCAAAAACAGTCCTATAAATCTCCTTGTGCTGCTTGTCTGAAGCTGCACTGAATTAATACAACCACATCCTTTTCACCTCGTCCCTTTCCACTCTGCTCTGGTCTCTGGCCTGATCGTCAACCAAAATCTGACCTCTGAGATTGAATTGTTCCATTTAAATTTCAAAAAGGAAGAGTTTTCAAGGTGTAATCATGAGTTTAAAGTCCAAGTCTCAATGTGATTTTAGCACAGAAACCTTCCCCTGCAATGGTACTCAAAGGTGCCTGAATAATATCACACTTCTGCTTGTCTGCTCTCTCTGATATCCTTCCTCTCTCTATGCAGAGCACTCACCTCAGTATCATGATTTTCCCTGGGTTAATGAGAGACAACTGAGTTTTCCCTTTTTGAAAGGCACTTTTAGACCCGTAGGAAAAAGTTGAGGTGAGATCTGAGTGTTGGAGAAAGAC